>CM050166.1:258307785-258550285 GCA_027410445.1 Discoglossus pictus | reverse complement strand
GAATAAATTTACGATTTGGGCAATAGAACAAGGCCGAAAGTTACTTATCTGGGAGGGACCTAGGATGTAGATTAGATCTTCATTATAGTTACATAGTTACATAGTATTTAAGGTTGAAAAAAGACTTTCAGTCCATCAAGTTCAACCTTTTAGGATCTCCTCTGATCTGCAATATGCGGATTAACTATTAATTAATTAGTTGTATCTAAAAATAAATAAATAATCAATTCCCTCCTGATCCCAGACACCGGCGACCGGACTTCTCCCTGGATCAATACTGCCTCTCTAATTATCCATGATAACCCTGTTCAACTGACTGACATTTTAATAGGCACTTGACAATAGGATTAGGTAACCAGTATAAGCCACTCTCTTATACTCCAGTCCATCTTTAAGAGCTGTAAATATTATGTAACGTAACAGAAGAACAGAAAAAGAACAGAAGTTTATACCAAATCTTTCAAAACAGTAACATTTCCACATCAAATTCCATTTCAGATATAGCCTTCATTAGTTAAAACTATAAATGCAATGCACCTCACATCTTAGGCAACATATTAGACATTATTCTGAGAACTGTTGCTACCATATTCACACATTTTATTCAACTGCACTATAAAAAGGTAACCTTCCACCTAAGGGTTTCCTGGAAGCTACTATTATCTTGTTACACACCTCAGATAGCTACGGACCGATCTCCCTTATCATTTCTGCTGAACATTTTTTTGTTAAGGTGCTGCCCCTTAAACTTGCATTCTAATCCCACTACTAGTTCACCCAGACCAGTTGAGCTATATCTGAGATATAAATTCACATATAATCTTCAATACAATAAATCTAATTCAAAATGCCAATAGACATAGGGCCCCTTGATACAGATGCTAGGAAAAAAGTTGGCATGTTGGAATTTTCTGCATGCTCTAATGGAGTGATTCTGGTTTCATAGGTCACTCCTAACTGGAAGAACTATAAGCTAACCATTTTGTTCACATATATACTATATAATGGACAAACCAAATTTCAACAAAAGGGAAACTGGCAAGGCTGTCCCCTTTCCCCACTTCCTCCTTTTCAAACACCTGACAGCAGCAATTAGGCTAAATGCAGACATCACTGGCCTCCAAGCGAAGGAAAATACAAACCTACACTATATGTAGGAAATGTATGCTTAACACTTCTAAAATGGCTACAGATGCACTAGAATTACAATAATTAAAATAAACACGACCCAAATCTGTGCACTGAAAATACATTTACTCACTGCTCAAGTGGACCTATTAGTTAGGATCTTCCCTTTCCAGTGGAACCACACACTTGAGGAATAATTATTGGTTAATGTCACTACTGAGCCTCACAAGCGGTTGCAAACGCCCACAGAAACGGGACTTTGACAAAAACACAAAACACGCAAGGACTTAATACGAACTTACACAAAAAATACGAGCCGTGGGACTTAGAAAAAATCCATTACGGACTTGCAAAAATACGTCCTTAACGGACAATCCGCACACAGCGGAAGACATTAAAAAAAAACAAAATACACACAAAAACTAAATAAAAACCTTACCAACAGCAATGGGGGACACCCAGGACGTCTGGAAGACAGGTTACACCTCGATTTCAGTCCAATTTACAAAGTTTACACACTCAAAAATCCCCTAAGCGAAAGAAAAAATGGCCACCGAAAAAACAAAAACGAGGCTACACGACCCCTAAAGTTGCAAAAAACGCCAAGCACATACAACTTTTACAAAAACCCGTACGACCTACAACATACACCCTCAGCAAGGACGCTAAATCATCCACACCCGCGTACCACATACACATTCGCCGCCATTTTACAACACTAACTTACAGAATGCGGAAGAACCCAGCAACACAAACTGCTTCCCCTCGCACACGCAGTCTAGTTACACTACACACTGCACACATTAGCGAAACTTACACCTCAGCTCAACAACAGTGCAAATCTACATTGGATGCTGCAGGAACATCAAAACAGATTGTTAGATCTTCAGCACATTCCTTGCTGAATATATTAATTACAAATAGGTAAAGTATATTAATTTATGATTTCATTAATTAATTAGCATAAAAAATAATAATACACAAAACCCCCAAAAAAAGAAACACCCCAGTATCGCAAAAAACACAAAGACCTTCACCGTGCGCCTGTCAAGGAGCGCTAACGGTGCTCATAGGTCACAAAGTAAACAAGGGGAGAGCCTTGCAATAAGCGCCCAAGGAGATCAGCGCGGACCTTACAATAAGCGCAAAAGCGCCTATGATATCAAAAAATACACAAACCCAGAGTCTAGCAATGAGCACCAAGGGATCTCAGACCACCAAAACACTTACTCTCTGTGGCAAAGAGAATTACCGGCTTTACAATTTTATTGACGTCGCTAGTCACATATTATAATTGTCTAACTACGAGATGTCATCACGCTTTGCGTGGTGCGTACGACTTAGGCGACGCTCATCGGCCACGAGCCTCGCAAAGCAAGGCGAGCCGTTAAGGCCCTACAACACGCAGAGCTTAGTCGAAAAACACTTCCTAAACGCGGGATGTTCTTGGAGTGCAAGCGGTTAACAAACGCAGGACTTGAAAAAAATAAAAATAAATATGAAACGCAAAAAATTACGAGATTAACGGCCGAACGTTGAAAACGAAAAAACAATAAAAACACACCCAAAAAAAATACAAAAACATCACAGACCGCACGGGACAAAAGCCAGGACGTCTGGGAGTGAGGTGTAAATTTAACTCTATTTAGACGATTTTCACCACTCCAAAATCGCCTAAGCGAGGAAAAAAATGGCCGCCGCAAAAAATGAAAACGAGGCTACACGACAACGGACCGCGCAATCACTGCCAAAACGCATAGCACTTTACACATCTAACTACTACATACAAAATACACTATTACAAAAGCCGGGAAATGCTCACGAGCTGCGTAACACATTAATAACATTACGAATATACAATGCTGCTTTACACAATAAACCAACGGCTTTACCTTGCGCACGTAGCCCATTTATAATGCGCACTTGGAACATTCATTACACTTTATAAGCAGTGCACCAACACTAAAAATATATATTCTATGCAGATGGAAAATACAAACAGATGGGAAGCTCTTCAGCCTATTGCTCGCTGCCTATATGAATTAGAAATAATTAAAGTATAATAATTTAATGAATAAATAATTATTACTTAACTACATATACATAGAAATATATATCTCTCTATATCATGACTCATGAAGGTGCTAAGAGGAACAAAGGTACACGAAAGGAGAGGCTCGCAATGAGCGCCGAAGGTCCTCACAGTATAAAACGGTTTACATTGTGTATCAAACAGCATTCCCAGCCTTACAATTTTATTGACCGTAATTTTTTGACAGGCCGCTAGTCACAAATACTAGTTTTCAAACTGCGATTCGTTGTCACGCTTGCGACAAATCGCAGTTTGACAACTACGATACACGCAACTCCCACGCATGCGCAAGCATTCGCATTGCGCAACGTTAATGCATGCGCATTTGCATTTCACGCCGGTATGCGCACATGCGCATTGCGCAGGGGTATCTGCGCGGAAGGGAAGAAGACGACAGCAGAGTGAGACAAGGGGGGAATAGACACAGGGGAGAAGAGGGAAGAGACACAGAGGAAAGGGGGGACACACAGAGGATGGGGGAGAGACACAGGGGAGTCAGAGAAGTGGGGGAGAGACACAGGGAAGTCAGAGGAGTGGGGGGAGAGACACAGGGGAGTGAGAGGAGGGGGAGGAGACACAGGGGAGGGGGGAGACACACATGGGGTGGGTGAGGAAGGGGGAGACACAGAGGAGGGAGAGGAGGGGGAGGGGGGGAGAGAGACACAGGGGTGGGGGAGGAGGGGGGAGACACAGGGAAGGGAGAGGGGGGAAAAACCCAGGGAGTGGAAAGGACACACAAGAGAGGGAGAGGAGGGGGGAGAGATTCGCAATGAGGGCCAAATGCGCTCATTGCGAGGCCTGTGATGAGCTCCAAAGGCACTCATTGCCAGGCCCGTGATGAGCACAAAAGGCGCCCATTGCGAGGCCTCTGATGAAAGCCAAAGGCGCTCATCCCGAGGCCAGTAAAATAGAGGGGGGAGAGGCTCGCAATGAAGGCGCTCATTATGAGGCCCGTGATGAGCGACAAAAGCGCTCATCGCGAGGCCAGTAAAGTAGAGGTGGAGAGGCTCCCATTGTGTGGCAAACAGCATTGCCAGGCTTCAAATGTTATTGCCGCCATTTTTTGACAGGCAAGTGGCTAGTATATAATAATGTCTGTAATGTAATTGTGGTTGTGGTTAACAGCTTTCCACATTGGTTGTGTTCATGCTAAACATGCCTGATAGTTTGTTTATATTTTTATAGTTGGGCTATATATAAAATATAAATATAAAAACTATATATTTATATTATACTGTGTGACTTTATAGAGCTGTAAGCAAGTTACGGGTTTGCAGAGGAAGATATCAGATACCCCCTCTAAGGAGCTTACAAAATATTTTGGCTACCCTTAAATAATGGGAAAGTTTAGCGCTGTAGGCTGTTGTGCAGACGTGTAAACAAACACAATTCTAGTTATTCTATTTAATAATTTAACTTTGGCTTGAAACCTAGTTATCTAAATATAGGCTTCAAACAACGGATTACATTACTTTGTGTTATTGTCTAAAATATCCACTGCATTTACCCTATAAATATACTGTACCCTGTTCAATAAAGAGAATATTTGAATGGATGCTGGGGTTCCATGCTTTGTTTGTGGCAATCACATCTGCTGAAGGGCTAACAAAAAAATGTCTGTTTACTCCAGCGTGTGAGATGTAGAAAAGAACCCTTTGAATGGATGCAAGACTAACTGGCAGAATTATTGCAATGCCAGTCCAGTTAACCTAATTTGTCATATCCTCACGATAAAGTAAATACAGAAATATCTGCAGCTTTGGAACACATATGATCTTTCCTGGCGGTGTAGCATGCAAATCAGGACAAATGCAAAGTCACACACACTATATATGCTTAGGGACCCTCTGCATATGAAGCCGCCATTTTATATAATTTATATAAAAACAAAGGAAAGCAAGAAAAGAGATAGATAACTCAATAGTTAAAGGGTAACTACAAGAATCTAGCCGTCACATATTTTAAATCATAAAGATCAATATACTGTAAACTAAAATAGGTTGTTTTTTTTGTGAGAAAATGTCTTATGAACATAACGTTTTTTCTCCTCCTACTTTAGGCAGGATATAGTTCCATCTTTTAAAAACTGCTTAGCATTGGAGGCAGAGTATATAGTAGCACTCTACTGTGGCTGCCTCATAACTACACAGAGTAGCCTCATTAAATTACATTTTATCACCAAAGCTAGCCAATGTATATATGATTAAACAATTTCTCGTCTACAGATGAAGGGAAATAAGCGGTTTAGCATTGTATAGCTTTTCTCACAAAAAGGTCAAATTTTTTAAATAGTATGGTTGCTTTTAATGGTCTTTACCGCTTAGATATTATGAAAACTAGAGCATTGCTGTGGTCCTTGAAGTACTATCTTGCAGCAAAATAAAAATATAATTGAAAGCATTTAAAAATAAGTAAATGTACCTGTTAAATAAGAATGATATAACCCAGATGCCACTTCTTCATTAAGTTGTTTTTTCAACTCCTCTGCAGATTTTGAATGAACTTCCAAAAAGTCTGTTATTGCAGCAGTTGCCAACTCTTTTATTGGATTTAGTGTCTTTGTCAAGATTGGAATATCATCATTCCTAACTTTTAAAAACAGTTTTTCCATTTCTTGTATGTTGGCACGAAGTTGCTATATAAGAAAAGAAGAAGAAAATTATAAATGTAATTTCATCAATATAAAATAGATTATATAAATGACATGCAATAAAAAGCTTGTATCATTTAATCATGATTAGACAGTATGATCCTAGGAAATAAAAAAATAACCCTATAGGTCCATCAAGGTATTTGCAGGCATCTGCAAAAATAGTAAACATTAGAGTTCTTGATTATACTATTACTAGCGACTTGCCCGTCAAAAAATGATTACATTTGTATGTTTTGAATTCTGTTTTGCATGTAATATGCGTAGTTGACACTTTTAGCCTTTTTCTCATCTATAAAGAAGTACAATTATTATATGAAACATGTTTATTTTTTTAACATGCAACTTGTAGGTGACCAACTGGTAAATCATCTTTTTTTAAGAGTAGTAACAATTTAATGTAAGAAGAGGTCAACATTGTATTAATGAGTATTGTAAACATGACATAATGTTTTGTAACATGCAACTTGTAGATTAACAACTGGTAAACTAAATATGTATTGAATCCAGAGGAAGGCAAACAGTAAACCCCCCCATTGAAACTTAGTAAATAGTAACACAGGAAGTAATCCAAAAGAGGTTGGAGAAAAAATAAATGTTAATAACGCCCCGGGTCCTGATGGAATACATCCAAGGGTACAAAGGGAACTGGGTTCTGTAATAGCCAAACCATTATATTTAATTTTTCAAGATTCACTCAACACAGGGTCTCTACCAGATGACTGGAGAAAAGCTGATGTGATACCTATATTTAAAAAGGGAGCAAGAACAAATCCGGGGATTATAGACCATTGAGCCTCACTTCTGTAGTGGGGAAGCTTTTAGAAGGGTTAATAAGGGATAATATACAAGAATATGTCTATTTGAAAAGGATTATAAGTAGGAGTCAAAATGGATTTATGAGGGATAGGTCATGTCAAACAAATCTAATTAGTTTCTATGAGGAGGTTAGTAGGAACATGGAGCAAGGCAACCCAGTGGATGTAGTCTTTCTGGATTTGGAAAAGGCTTTTGATACAGTGCTACATGGGAGACTATTGCGCAAACTAAGAGATACAGGAGTTTCAGTAAATATCTGCTCATGGATTGAGAGCTAAGCTAAAAGACAGGAAGCAAATGGTTGTTGTAAATGGAACATACTCCGAATGGACTAATGTGGTAAGTGGGGTTCCTCAGGGTTCAGTATTAGGTCCTCTCCTTTTTAACATATTTATTATTGACTTAGAGGTAGGATTGGAGTGTGGTGTCTCCATTTTCGCTGATGACACGAAGTTGTGCAAGGTAATTAAATCAGATAGTGATGTGCTTTCTCTCCAAAGTGATTTACATAAAATTGAGGAATGGGCATCTAAATGGCAGATGAGATTTAGTACAAATAAAGTTATGCATCTGGGAAGGAAAAATACCCATGCAATTTATAATCTTAATGGAGCAAATCTAGGTGTATCGGATATTGAAAGGGATTTGGGAGTGCTTGTGGACAACCACCTAGGTAACAGTGCTCAAAGCCAAGCAGCAGCTGCAAAGGCAAATAAAATATTAGCATGTATTAAGAAGGTTATAGAAGCCAGGGAAGCAAATATAATTCTGCCACTATACAAATCTCTAGTACACCCTCATTTGGAATATGGAGTACAATTTTGGGCACCACTTCATAAAAAGAGCTGAAAAAGGTACAGAGGAGGGCAACAAAACTAATAAGTGGAATAGAGGGGCTAAGTTATGAAGAACGACTAACCAAATTAAACTTATTTTCTCTAGAAAAAGGCGTATAAGAGGAGATATGATTACTTTATATAAATACATCCAGGGTCAGTATAAAGATTTGTCAGGGGAGCTTTTTGTGCCAAGAGGTTTTTCAACTGACAAGAGGACATCCCTTGAGGTTAGAAGTAAAAAGATTCCACCTTAAAGAAAGAAAAGGGTTCTTCACAGTAAGGGTGGTTAATTTGTGGAATTCTCTACCAGAGGAGGTGGTGACAGCGCATTCGATAGATAACTTTAAAAGGGGACTGGATTTATTTCTAATTAAAAAGGGAATTCAGGGTTATCATGGATAATTAGAGAGGCAGTATTGATCCAGGGAGAAGTCCGGTCGCCGGTGTCTGGGATCAGGAGGGAAGTGATTATTCTTTTTTTTTTTTTTTTTTATATACAACTAATTAATTAACAGTTAATCCGCATATTGCAGATCAGAGGAGATCTTAAAAGGTTGAACTTGATGGACTGAAAATCTTTTTTAAACCTTAAATACTATGGACCCTTAAATTATCCCTCGCCAATGCCGCCAATGCCAATTTCCTCCCGGAAAGGACTTCGGGAGGCTCATTAGCGTCGGGAAGGTCTGCCAGTGCAGACCTCCATTAGTTGTTTTTTTTAGAGCGCGGATAGTTCCGCGGCCCAGTCGGGGCTGAAGGAGAGAAGGTCGGGGACATCGCGGGGAGGTAATTTAAATGTATATTTAGATGTTTATATGTTTAGTTTATTTATTGTTTATATATTGTATTAATGTATTCATGTATTGTGTTTTTTTTTAACAGGGCCGCGCCGGAAGAGCTAAACAATGACGGGACATGATGTAAAGGTGAGTATATTATTTAGAATGTATATAATGTTTATTTATTTGATGTTAATGTTTTGTACTAATTATTTTGTTTTGTTTGACCCATAGGTTAGAGATCTTAAGCGACATCTTAAAGGTGGTCTTAGTGGTCTTAATTATTTTATTTAAGCTTAGAATTAGGGTCTGTGTAGTTAGGACTGTAATTATTTTATTTTAGAATAAGGGTCTGTGTATGTAGTTAGGATTTATTTATTGTATATTAGATAGATAGGGGGATGTATTTGATATAGTTAGGATTTATTTTAAATTAAATAGATTGTATGTTAGATAGATAGGGGGTATTTGATTTGGACTATATGTAATATATTATATGTAATATATTATATGTAATATATTATATGTAATGTATGTAATGTCATGTATTGTATGTAATATATTGTATGTAATATATTATATGTAATATATTATATGTAATGTATGTAATATACTATATTTAATATATTATATGTAATATATTATATTTAATATATTATATGTAATGTATGTAATGTCATGTATTGTAAGTAATGTATTATATGTATTATATGTATGTATTGTATTGTGTTTATCTGTCTTTCCTTTTCAGGTGTGTAATTTTTTTTATTTTCTGTAGTGGGGAGTGGGGTTGTAATGTATTTTTTTGTTTTCTGTACTGTAGGTTTTTTGTTTTCTGTACTGTAGGTTTTTTTGTTTTATGTAAGGTAGTTTTTTTTTGTAATTAGAGTGTTGGGGAGGTTTATTAGGGGGTAGGTAGTGTGGGTAGGTAGTGTAAGTGTTAATAGATTACTGTAGAGGGGGGTTAGTTTAGATTAAATGGTTTATTGGGGGTTATAGTGTAGTGTTTGTAGTTAGTGTCATGATGGTCCTTGAGGACCATCATGGCACTTATGTGGTTAATGTTGGGTTGTAACAGGCCCATAATGGTAATAATATACCCTTATGGGACTGATGGGGTTAAATAGAGCCTTATGGTGGTCTGGATTGACCACCTTGAGTTAATGGGTTAATTAAGGCCTTATGGTGGTCTGTATTGACCACCATGAGTTAATGGGTTAAATAGAGCCTTATGGTGGTCTGTATTGACCACCATGAGTTAATGGGTTAAATAGAGCCTTATGGTGGTCTGTATTGACCACCATGAGTTAATGGGTTAATTAAGGCCTTATGGTGGTCTGTATTGACCACCATGAGTTAATGGGTTAATTAAGGCCTTATGGTGGTCTGTATTGACCACCATGAGTTAATGGGTTAAATAGAGCCTTATGGTGGTCTGGATTGACCACAATGAGTTAATGGGTTTATTAAGGCCTTATGGTAGTCTGTATTGACCACCATGAGTTAATGGGTTAATTAAGGCCTTATGGTGGTCTGTATTGACCACCATGAGTTAATGGGTTAAATAGAGCCTTATGGTGGTCTGGATTTACCACCATGAGTTAATGGGTTAATTAAGGCCTAATGGTGGTCTGTATTTACCACCATGAGTTAATGGGTTAAGGCCTTATGGTGGTCTGTATTGACCACCATGAGTTAATGGGTTAATTTAGGCCTTATGGTGGTCTGTATTGACCACCATGAGTTAATGGGGTAATTATAGTTGCCTGGGGTTAATATTTTTAGTGCGAGTCCTTTCAGGACCTTTAGGGTCCTTTAAGGACCCGCGAGGCGGGAAATTTAAAATTGAATTGCAGCAGGGTCACGATCAGTGCCGATCGGGGCCCCCCGCTGCAGGGGGGTTATTGTGGGGACACTTCGGGGGTCCCGATGGGGACCCCCAGCATAGAGGGGGGTTAATTTTAGGTGCCGCGCCCGGGATTGGGTAATAGTGTGCCGCGGCCCCTTTAAGGAGCTGCGGCGGGGAATTTAAAAGTTTTAAATGCAGCGGGGGCCTGATCGGTGCCGATTGGGGTCCCCCGCTGCAAGGGGTTAATGTGTGGGGGCTGCGGGGGTTCCTATGGACCCCTGCAGCAAGGTGTTCATGTTAGGACACTTCGGGGGTCCCGACGGGGACCCCCGCATTGGGGGGGTTAATTTTAGGTGCCGGGGGGGTATTTGGAGTACCCCCACGGCAGGGCTTATGTGGGGGACAGCCGCGGAGGTCCCTTTTAGGACCCCCGCAGCAATTGATGAGGAGTGGGAGCCTGCGATATCATCTCGCAGGCTGTCACTCTTCATGTACATTTACGCAGTGTAGAAACGTACGGCCCTGCTGCGTAGCTCATACGTTGCTCGCAGCAGGGCTAATTTAATAGCATTGTAAGTTGGAGAAACTTTGCAGTGCGTAGGGCTTAAGTAGAAGCCTCTTATTTACGAGGCTGGAATTTAATGAGGCCCTATGTAACTATGTATCAAAGGAGGGAAAAAATGAATTCCTTCCTGACCCATTAACTGGTGATCAGATTACTCCCTGGATTAATATTCTCCATTGAATTATACATTTAAATTATACAACAAAAGCTCCTCCTTCTCTTAACATGAACTTTGAAATATATGCAATGAAAGAACTTTTCACACTTTAAAAAAAAAATAGTAACATAATAAACAATAACTTAATGAATTAATATTTAAACTGTAATTGTAACTGTAATGGTTCTAAAATGCAAGCAAAATGTTTTGTGGGGCTAATCATGCTAAAAGGCTACTTCCATAAAATTAGAATATGTTATTTTGTCGTTGTTGATTTTTGATGGTTGACATTTTCTTGTTATTGTTGTAATTTGTGAAAATGGTACATATGTGAAATAGTGGTTCTCTAAAAAGAGAACGCCAGACATCAAAGTTCATCCGCGGGGTGTAACCACTGTTCTCTATGTTTTTTGCCATTTTATAAAGTTTCTTATTGAAATAGTGGTCCTCTAAAAAGAGCCCGAGTGACAAAAGTTTGTCCTTTTTTTTCTTGTGAAATTGTCGTTGAGGTGAAAGTTTTTTTTGTTCTGTGCCATGTCTTGTATTGTTATATTTTGTTGTATTAAAGTTATAGTACCTCATAGTAGACAATGTTTTTTGTAAAAATGCGGCCATCATGTAATAAATCACCTTGACTTTGGTTGTTTTCAATGTAAACTTTAACAAACTCTGGATTCTTGCATCTTGAGAATGCAACATTCAGCTGGCCATGTGCAAATACTGGTTGTTCTAAAAAGATACCCAGAGATTTGAAAGTTTGTCCTTGTGATTTATTAATGGTCATGGCAAATGCCATGATGAGGGGAAATTGTCTCCTTTGAAGTACAAAAGGGAGGCTACTTTCACTTGGTGCCAATTCTATCCTTGGTATGAAAACTCCCTCTCCTTTATGGGTACCAGTTAGAATTTCAGCATGTATGAAATGGTCTTTTAATTCTTGAACAATTAATCTGGTCCCATTACATAGGCCGTTTTTTGGGTTCATATTTCGCAGTAACATGACAATTGCACCTTTCTTTAGCTGCAAAATATGTGGTGGCATTCCAGAGGGAATTATTGAATTCAGTTGAAAAGTTTGTCTGACTTTCTTTGTCATCACCAAGTACAGAATCAGCACTGTGATATTTTTTTTCGTGGTGCATATATTTTTTTTTATGGTGCATTTTTTTTTTTAATATTTCATTATTGAAGAGTAACCATCCTTAATTTTGCATGTTAGTATTGCTGTATTGGCAAGCTCTGCATAGTCCTCGTTATTTAATGTATTTTGGAATATAGCTGATATGAGATCCTGTTTGCAAATCATATGAGCTGGGATGTGCACGGTATCATCGGGTAACTTTTGTATTCGCTCAGTTTTTCCTTCTCCAATGTTAATGAGCCAATCATTGAACTAATGTTCTCCTTCTGATCTCATATTTTTTTGTAATTGAAGATGGGTAAATAGTTTTCATAGTGTACTTGACTTTATACATGTTTCAACAATGTCGGTTCAATTTCCACGTACAACGACAGGTAATGTTTGTCTAAAATCTCCACCTAACAACATTACCTTTGCACCAAGTGGCAAATCATTATCCATGACTTAACGTAGCAAACGGTCAATACATTGTAGGGCATGGCATGACATCATTGTAGCTTCATCTATTATAATTAATTTACTTTAATTATTTTTTTGCTTGCAATTATGTCATTCGAATATCCGACACTAATCTTTCCAGAATGGGAACTGGCTGTTTAAATCCACTATGCACAGTTCTACCACCTTCTAACAAAAGTGTGGCAATTCCAGTGGTTTCAAATGGCAGTGCTATTTGACCTTGTGCTCGAACAAAACTCATCAATAAATTATAGAGATACGTTTTTAATGATCCGCCATGTGAGCGATCATGCACGCCACATTGCTTCTGGTGCACTTACATAGCGAGCATCTACTAACTCACTTTGTTCGTGATTTTCTGCACTTTTGACCACTACAGTGGCTGCATCATAGCCTTTGTAAATATATTTGTAGACATATTTAATGGATTTTATAGAAGTGCAAGCTTCCACATTAATGTGTGCATTATACTTCATTAGTAAAATGTGGATTGTATGGTACTACATATCTGTTATCTACGTTTTTTCAATGAATAATGGCAGTTTGTCCTTCTCTTCTTCTATATTATGGATAGCAATCACAATTAGCATATGTTTTGTCTCTATAATCTTTTGGAAATTAATTTGTACATTTCTTATATTCCATACATGGTGACTGTGGATTAAGATCTCCACACGGTCCATGAATCCTACAATGAGTTACAATCTCATTAAGTCACTGAATCCACATTGTCACCAGTATCCAATGTATCTTTCTCTTGAAGGATCATAACAATATGTGCACGTGGAAGGCCTCTTTTTTTAAATTTCTTTGGTATAAACATAAGCCCGACATTTTCCAAATAACTGAGTTATGGTTATGTCACGTATTAATTCATTTAATTTGATTTTAAAGACTCTTGCCACAAAATCTGGTCTTTCGGAAGCAGTTTGTCCAATTAGCAAATTCTGTACAATCTCTGGCCATTGTGGATTACATGTAAATTAAATAAATAAATCTGGTTTGACATAGCACATATATAGTTGTCAGCAGTAAGGGTTGTTGCTAACGCTTGCGGTCTCGCGTAGTGAGACGACTTTTGCGGATTCGCATAGCAAGCCCGCCGCTTTGCGAGGGCCACAGTTGCTGGCAAGGAGCACCAAAGGCTCTCCTTGCGCTAGTGGAGATGAGCGTCTACGACACCCTACGACTTTCTGACCGCAAATGTGGACCCTCGCAAGTGAGGGTTAGCATTTGCGGAAATGGAGGCTCTACGGCGCCTCACAACCCCTTACAAACGAACACACAAGCAGGAGTTTAAAAAACAAACACTTACAAAAAAATTAAAAATTACGGACTTGCAAAAATACTACCTTAAAAACGGACAAACATTAAACAAACACAAAAATACACACAAAAATAAAATAAAAACCTTACCCACACCAAGGGGGGACACCCAGGACCTCTGCATCACTGCTTAAACCTCGAATTCGGTCAAATTTATAAACTTTACACACTCGAAAATCCACTAAGCGAGAGAAAAAGTGGCTGCCGAAAAAAACGCTGCTAAATACCACAAATATGGCTTTTACAAAAACCTGTTTGACCTACAACATGCACCATTAGCAAGGACGCTTCATCATACAAACCAAACTACCACATACACATTCGCCGCCATTTTACAACACTAACTTACAGAATGCGGAAGTACCCAGCTACACTAATCCCCTCGCGCACACAGCCTATTAACACTACACACATTGCTGACACACCTCAGCTCCACAACAGTGCAAACCTACCTTGTATGCTGCAGGAACATCAAAACAGATTGTCAGATCTTCAGCACAATGCTTCTTGCATATATTACTTACAAATAGGTAAAGTATATTAATTTATTACTTATTTCATTAGCATCAAAAAATACATATACACAAAAAATAAAAAATAAACAACACTATCGCAATAAACACAAAAGCCATTCAGTGCGTGCCTCACAACGAGCGCCAATGCTGTTCATAGCACACAAATTACACCAGGGGACAGGCTTGCAATGAGTGGAAAAAACAGATCAGCGACGACCTTACAATGACAGCAAAAGCGCCAATAAAAAAAAAAAAAAAATACAAAAACCAAGAGGCTCGCAATGAGCGCCGAAGGATCTCAGACCACCCAAAAAATGTAGGTCTGTGGCAAACAGCATTACCTGCCTTACAATTTTATTTCCGTCATTTTTTGACGGGCAAGTCGCTAGTTTAGTTACAATAGCCATCGCATCATTGTATCTTTCTCGCATATTGCGAGGAGATCCTTGGAAAGAAGGTAAAATGATGGCTTTGCCAGCTGGCAGCTCTCTGGTTGTAGCCTCCTCAGCGACATAATCCATCAGTCCAGAATACTGTTCTTGACGTAGTTTATTTTGTTGATATTTGATGAAGTTTAAAATATTTGCCTCAACTTGCAAATATGAATCAGTGATCCATTGTTGTGTCAGTTTTCCGCCACATAAAATGGGATTGAATCCATCTCGAATGGCAGTTTGAGCCACTTTAAATTCAAGCATGGAAATATTATTTCTGACACGCAATTTTGAATTTGGGTAACTCTCAAGGGTTAATTTGGGTTGCCAACCTGCATGTGGAAAAAATATGGGATATGTCATTCGATCCAAATTAGTACTTAAGATACAATTAATGAAAGGTTGCTCCTCATTTCTGTGATATATTCTAATATCCCTCTGAAATGGTGGTTCTCACTCGTCATTTTGAGAGACCATTGCAACCTCATTTGATGTTGGCAAGTTATAACGGCGTTTATCAGTATGGCGATCTCGTTTAAGAACCATATTGACTTTTGGTATTGGTAATTTATGTATTTTGGCATGAATTTGTTGTTCTTGTTCTATTTCTGACAATATTTTATAGGCTTGAGTGTATGGGTTTTAGGCCATAATTTTATCTAGCTCTATAAAAACAATGGGTAAACATTTTTTTATTTTCTGGAAGCTGCATACATTTTTCAACAGCTTCCATTGTATCCAAGACATATAGTTGAGTAAATTTTCTTTGCTCCCCTTCTTCTGGATGTAAATGATGGATGTAAATGATAAGTATGATGGTAAATTTGTTCTTGTACTTTGAAGCAGTAAGGGCCATGTCCTGGCACATTAGCAGCTAATGTTGCACCCATAGATGCAAAGGATATGGCACTATTATAGGATCTTATGTTTGTTTTGAAAATTGTTGTAGTTAGGGAAAGAAGGCTCTGTCATAATGCTTTGTAAATATGTTGGGAATTGTTGTTTTGATGGAAGTCTTACCTTGCCTTTTTGACAGCAAATAATAAACTCGCCATCTCTGGGTCTTTTCTGTTTGAAATGATAAGCCCCACAAAACTGACAGACAATATTCATGATCCCACAACTCAACATTATAATTTTTAATCAGATTGTTCTGATACATTTTGTATATGTTTTTGTTTTTTGGTTGCCTTTGATGTTACTTTCTCAGCCGCTTGTCTTTTGCTTGCGATTCTTTCACGTTCTTTTTGGCGTTGAATTTCCTTTTCCTCCGGCATGTGTCGATCTTTCCATCTTTGTACACGTTCGAGTTTGGCGTCTTTTCTGTTCCTCTTTGTGTTATCTGCCATAGTAATCTGTGTATATAAAGACTACATTAGATTTATCAGTATTTTTTGCAATCCATGATCTTTGTTTTCCTTATTTCTTCTGCTATCCTGCTTAGTGTTCGTTTTCTTGCATTGCATTTGATAAAAGGTGCACATAAAAGATTTTTCGTCTCTCTATCGTGTATATGGTTTTAGAATAGTTTCTGGTATTGTGATTTGTGTGCACCAGTGTGCCATTGTGTACTTGTGGTTATTGTGTTAGGCTTAGGGGGTTAGTTATATTGCCCTGCGTTTGGACATTGGGGCACAGCAAACAGGATATATTCTTCCATTTTGTATGAGTAAGCATTTCTTGTGTTATCCTGTTTGTTGGACGGCAGTGATGTGGTTATGGTCTTATGTTTATGGGTTGAGACTTATAGTATTAGTTACACTACAGTGCATTTTGACATTGGCGCTTAGGATTGCTGCTTTTATTTTGTATGTGATAACAGCATTGTTTGTGGTATTTTGTTTGGTGTGTGACGGTTTGCATTTTTCTGTTATTTGTAAGATTTAGTTATATTGCAGTGGTATTCCACATTGGAGCACACCAAATAGCAATAATCCTTTGATTTTGATGATTTGTCCCAAAATTGCAGTGCTATCCTGTTTCATGTGCACCATTGTTGGCATTAGGGGTTTATGTTATGTGGATAGGCTTAGAGGGTTAGTTAGGCTACAGTATGTTTTATGCTTCGAGGATTAGTTACACCACAGTCCATTTTGACATGTTCACACAGTAAACAGGATTGATGGTTGTATTTTGTATGTGTTAACATCGTTGGTTGACGTATCTTGTTTGGTGTGTGCCACTGTTTGCATTATGGTGTTATTCTTGAGGTTTAGTTATATTGGAGTGCTTTTGCACAGTGGCACACAGTAAAAAGGAGAAATCATTTAATTTAGTTTTTTTCTGTTGCAAATTCACTGTGCTATCCCGTTTAGTGTGCAGCACTGTTGGCATTAGGGGTTTAGTTTATGGGGATAGGATTAGAGGGTTATTTAGATTGCATTAGATTTTGACATTGGCGCACACTAAACAGGATATCTGTTTTTTCTTTGTTTGTACTCGTGTCAAAATAACAGAGGGTCCCCTGCTGCCAATCTTCCTGCGACCGTCTTCAGGCAGTATCTCTTGAATCTGAGAAACAGAAATGGAAATGTTGAAGTATTCATTTTGTTGTGTTATTACTAACACCATATGTGTTAACAGCATTGGTTGTCATATGTTGTTTGTTGTGTGGCATGGTTTGCATTATGGTGTTTTTCTTGAGGTTTAGTTATATTGCAGTGCTTTTCCACATTGGCGCACACCAAACAGGATAAATCATTCCTTTTAGTTTATTTGCCTAAAATGTGCTGTGCTATCCTGTTTGGCCTTGGGGTTTAGGTTATGGGGATAGGCTTAGAGGGTTAGTTAGATTGCAGTAAGTTTTGACATTGGCAGACACAAAACAGGATTTTTTTTTTTACTTGTTTTGTACTTGTTATACTTTACCTGTTGTGTTGAATTTCTTGTCTATAAATGACACAGGCTCCTCTGCTGCCAATCCTCCTGCGACCGTCTTCAGGCAGTGTCTGTTGAAAATGAGAAACAGAAATGGAAATGTTAAACTATATTTTTTGTTTTGTTTTGACTAACAACATAGGTGTTAACAGCATTGGTTGTGGTATCTTGTTTGGTGTGTGTCACTGTTTGCATTATGGTGTTATTCCTGAGATTTACTTATATTGCAGTGCTTTTTGCCTTTGGCGGACACGAAAAAGGATAAATGCTTACATTTTTTTTGTCTAAAATTTGTAGTACTATCCTGTTTTGTGTGTAGCACTGTTGGCATTAGGGGTTTAGGTTATGGGGATAGGCTTAGAAGGCTACTTAAATTGCAGTATGTTTTGAGAGTGGTGCACACCAAACAGGATAGATTATTTTTGTTTGTTTGTACTCGTTATACTTTACCTATTGTGTTGAATGACAGAGGGTCCTCGGCTGGCAATCTTCCTGCGACAGTCTTCAGGCAGTGTCTGTTGAAAATGAGAAACATAAATGCAAATGTACAAGTCATGTTTTTTGGGGGATTATAAATGTATTAAGTTATTATTAATTAAATTATAGCTTATTTATTTTTTTTATTTTCCTTTTTTAAGTTTCTAAAAGGGATAGGCAAGTTGCTTCACAAGTAACACCACCAGTGACAAGTGCAGTCACACTGTTCTTCACCTGTGGAGAAATGCAGAAATTTCCAGAAAATCTCCAGTATTTATAGACTGTCAGCCCAAGTAGAAACCGCATGCGCAGTTCGCGTGCTATCCCCCATTTCGTGTAAGTGATGTGCTTGTTATCTGCAAAATGGTGTAAATGTTGTATAGGTTACGTACCTCGCAATGTGTTTGCGGGTTCGTGTAAGTGTTGCGAGTTCGGTGTTGATTTTTATACGTTTGGGCCTCGTTTTTTTTTTTTTTTTTCGTCCGCCATTTTCTTTCTCGCTTAGACCCATATTTAGCCTTTGTCAAAGAACGAAAATTTCCTAATTAACTTGCAACCAACCTCAGTCATAGACATCCTGAATGTGCCCCTGTGCTGTGTGTGAGTTTGTAAGTGAATTTGTGTGAGATTGTTGTATTTTTTAGTGCTTATGTCGTGCAGCGGTTGGTCCGGTAAATGTGTATTTTTGAGTGTTCCGTATTTGTA
This sequence comes from Discoglossus pictus, assembly GCA_027410445.1. NCBI lineage: Eukaryota > Metazoa > Chordata > Amphibia > Anura > Alytidae > Discoglossus > Discoglossus pictus. Next base: position 258,531,473 of record CM050166.1, on the reverse strand, counting down.
GCAAAGTCCGTACTACGGGTCTCGTAGTGTAAATTGTAAAATGGAGCTTCGTGTTCATGTGTAGTGTGGCGGGTCGACGGAATTATGCATATGTGGTGCGGGGTCGTAGGGATGATATGTGGGGCTGGCATTGTAAAGTGTGTAATTGATGTTTGTGTTCATGTTTAGTGTTGCGGGTCAAAGTGATGAGCGCCTCCGGGCTAAGTCGTACGGGGTCGTGGGGATGAGCGCCAATGGCCTTCCGGCTAAGTCGTACGGCTTCCCGGCTAAGTTGTATGGGGTCGATTGTGATGAGCTCTTGCGGCGCTCATCTCCAACAGTGCAGTGAGCGCCTTTGGCGCTCCCTGCCTATGTCGAACGGTCTCAAAAATCAAGAGATTAAGCAGTTTTATCAGGGGCACTGGGGTAAAATGAATCATAGGCAGAGTAAGACACTATGATAAACACAAACATTACATTATTTGATTAAATATATTGCTATTTAATCATGTTTGTGTATTCACATTATTGTTAAGCCAACAATTTAAGCCACTACAGAAACCATAAGCATAAAAACATTTTAAGCGAAAATCTCAATTCTAGCAGATTCTAATTGTGTCTAGGTGCTAACATGCCAGTAATTATACTTGTGGATAGTTGATATAAAACAGGTAAAATGGGATATACACTTGTGGTGTAATTATGCCCCTCCTGAGCATGCACAGGGCATATCGGTGTGTAAAATGTTCTCCTGGCTCTTCTGGTGTCTGGCATTGCCATTCTTGAATGGACAGTTTAACTCATTCTGCCAAATCTGTTGGGGTTTGCCAACGCAGAACTGGCCTGTCTCCTCTTCCTGTTCCCTTTGTTTCCAGTTTGTAATTGTAACCCAGTTACCTCCCTGTACAGCCTCACTAGCCCCATGCTAGGCCCAGCTAAACTGTGCTTAGAGTGTACCAACTCTCTTTCCAGTGTGGAAATATCATTAAGTGTTTCAATTATCCTCTCCAGTGCTCCAATTTAAGTTTTCAAGTGAGGCAACATGCCACAGAGGTATGATCTCTGGATTGGCTGCTCCAGTCATGCATACATGTGGCAGGATATACACTCAGTGAGGTTGCCAGATTCATGATTACGAATTAAAAAATACAGTGGGAAAACAAATCAATATATAAAATTGTTTTTCTATCTTTTTCCTCCTTCTTGCCTGCCCTGTCTTTCTCCTTTTTTGACTAAAACGTAACCCCTTTTCTTTGAGCTACTTCTTTTATTTAAACTCCCACACTTACACAATAATTGCACTTGCACCGAAACGGTTTGCAGCTCCTAAGTTTGCTCCTTCCCCTGTTAAAATAGATTCTGACTACTCACCTGCACAATGATTACAAACCACAGGTTAGAAAAACATCTTCACTTTTAACACAGATCAGAATTAATCAGGCCAACACACAGATATACATTTAAACAGGCAAAGTCACTCCCCCTCTCATCTGCACAACACAACGATTACAGCCCACAGTTTAGAAAACACCTTTTAGCTTCTAGCACGTATTTACAGATCAGATTGAAAAATGGTGGTGTAAGGTTGCATGCTGGAGGCAGAGTTCTGGTGTGCGAGTGCTAACATTTGAATGTGTATTTATTTATGGTATCCACAATGTTTCCCTGCGTCACAACCTGCTTTTTGGGACCCCAGTGAGCCCCACAACCAACAGCCCTTCAGGGCCCAAAAGTGTATGTGAAGATCAGAAGACTTTCTATCAGTCACACACAATTTGTTTTCCCCGGTTGTTCGGACAATCATCTAAGGGGGCCTTGTCACGAACATCAGGACACTAGGACTTTTGGGTCTGGCCACTGGACCTGATGGATATAAGCCACATAGCCATTTGAAAAGCGGTATTAAAATCGGCATAAGGACCGTGTAAAAGACTTACAACGTTGAATTGTTATGTTGCGTTATAGGTTTTCCCCAATCTCTGGTTGTATGCAATGTATGCCTAAGGCTCCTTTCTGTCAGATAATTTACATTTAGAGGTCTCTGGGGCACTTTAGGGACATTATTTTGGGAGTAGAGAGTTTTTTTTTTGGGGTGCAACTATTGCATTACGCTAATAAAATTATTACCCTTTTTCGGGTTGCATTCCAACTCCCCACCCAATCATTCTGGCTCCAGGCCTCAAATGATCTTATCAACAACTACTGTACCCAGGTCCGGACCAGAGGTAGCCAATAGATGCCGAAGAGTCTACAGCCCCAGCTATCTTGTGAAATAGACAGGCTGGGGCAGGGTACTTTGAGTCAGTCTTAACACACATGGAGCAACTAAAACGGCCAGAAGGTGTGAAACTTGTGTCTGTCTACGGGAGTGGTTTACTGTGGATTGGGGCAAAACCTGTATAAAATAATGTACTTAAAAAATAAAGTTTATACCAAATTTGGGACACTTGTGCATGGTGATTCATTTAGAGGGAAGACGTATTATTTTTACTGAGGTATAATCACTTTTTATCCTGAACTGATGCTACGATCCAAGAAGAAGATGAGCCCAGATGAGAACTGCGGGTAAGATTGGTCTCCCTGGCCTCAAGCACACTGAAGAGCAGATTGTACTAGTTATGCTAATCCTGTTGATGCTGATGATGATATAACCGCCGTGCACATGATTACACCATGTTTAAGAGCAAAGTAAATCCCCTAACTATTCTATTCACTCATCTCGGAAACATTGAAAGAAAATTACAAGTGACTGCGGCTAGACAAACTTTTCCATTGACTGTTGAACTGCTGAAATAATATATTATGAGTTACTCTGTTTCACTCTTACACAAAAAAAAAAAAACTATTCACTTGAGACTTTACAGATATATTAGTATTGGTAAATAATAATTATTTCTCTTGGTGCATAACACCTATTTCACATATTCCCAATAAAGAAATAGAGAAAAACAAAATAATAAATTTTTATTTATATTATTGGAGACAACGTCGATTAAAAACAAGGGAATTGGAAATAATTCCTTAAAAACATTTACTATTGACCCCCTTATTCTTTGCACCTAAGACAGGTTTTTGGTTAATTCCTGAGAGATCAGTCTGATTGATCTAGGTCTCTTATCTTGTCTTAATCAGTGCTTACACTTAGCTTGGCTTTCTTGCTTCCGTGTATATATATATATATATATATATATATATATATATATATATATATATATATATATATGTCTCTATTACGTTTTGAGAGATATCAAATTTTTATATATTCAAGATTCCTTCAATTTTTTCAGTTTTATTTACACAAAAGATTATAGTTCAATGCCTTAGATATTTATTACACCTTTATATTCACACTTGATATATTATAGTGTCATTATTGGTCTATAGTTTCTCTAAAGTACCTATGTTAGATGTTTTAATACATTACAGGAGAATATATATCTTTACAAGGTGAACTGTCCTCAATTTGGACTGTTCCCATATATTTGCTTCCGTTTTTTTGTGTGTGTCCTGCTTATGTTTTTCTCTAATATTTCCGTTCACAAATTATCTTAGTTAGTAAACCTTGGTTTTGAATATTGTGAAATTAGTCAATGTTTTTCCAGTTAGTGAGACCTTTAATATCAGGCTCTCCTGTGTGCTAAAACTAAAGCACAATGAGACAATAACAGGAATCTTTATATTCACAGGGCTGCACTAAAGGCGGTACCTATTTGAAATTGTAAAAATATATATATCTCTATGGGATATACTGGCCGTTTTTTATGTCCTCCTTATGGCGTTCTTTATATTCCCATGCTTCAGAGAATATGGAATCAATCAATATTTTGCCAGTTAGTAAGACCTTTAGTACCAGGCTCTCCCATGTACTGAGACTAGGAAACTATGTAATAGTAACAGGAATATATTGGGTGTTTAATGCATTAGATGTTCGCAGGGCTGTACTGAAAGCACTGCCTATTTGCAGTCACGGAAAACTATATGTGTCTCTATATGTGTCTCTATGGGGTACTCTATCCTCAACTAGATTGCCCCCATGTATTGACTTCGGTATATTTATTTCCGTTTCTATGTCCTATATATGGCGTTTACATCCACAGTTTATCTTAGTTATAGAGCCTTCGCTTTAAAGAATGTGGAATTAATCAATCTTTTAGCCAGTTAGTAGGGCCCTCTGCACCAGGCTCTCCCGTGTGCTGAGGCTAAGGCACTGAATGTGCAGTAACAGGAATCTTATAAGTCACGGAGATGCATTGAAAAGCTCTTGCTGGTTTACAATATCTGCATCTGACGTCAGACGCAACCCTGACGCACGTTTCGTCACATGGGCATGACTTTTTCAAAGGGGAAGGCGATAGTCTCAATGGTTCCTCCTATTTATAGTCAGATAGGTTATTATAGTTACCCTTTAACTCTTCGCAAGTAAGGGGGTAATGTGGACAAGTATGGTATAACAAGTCATGTTTATTCCATCTTTTTTAGTTCTATCTAATCTCATTTTAATCATATGTACTTCAAGTCTCCAAAGAAGAGCATATTATTCTTATTGCACAATGAATAACCAGACCCTATACGTTGTTTATCCAGTATAAGATACTCATATATCTCAGATATGATTACCTACATATTTATAGGTTCACATATTTTCAATGTTAGTATATGTATTTTAAGGTTAGATGTATTATTCTTTCTCTTATAAATCCCACATTTCTCCATCAAAGTCATGAGAGGAGTATCTCTGTTTTTTTCATCAGGATCATAAGAGGAATATCACCAGATATATGTATGTTTCTTTATCTCACAATTTTCAAACGAGAAATATATGATCTTACTTGATGTGCTGTATCAATATTGATATATATATATATATATATATATATATATATATATATATATATTTTATATTGAGTATTTTATTGTTTCTCTTATGGGATATATAAATTCCAAATGTTTAAATTATCATAAACATCATAGGAGGAATAATTCTATTTTTATTCCTTTCTCTCACAGATTTACAGGGAAGAACTATGGTCTTATATAAGGTGCTGTTATATCCCAGAATTAATATTTTATTCCATTTCCCCACATGTCTTAATCAAAATAGAGCTCTCCTATGATTCTATTTAGAAAATCTAGATATAAGAGTTTTATGACTCTTATACCCCAGAACATAAGAAAGGTTTTCTAATAAGTTCCTTTATTTACTACCCACTAAGTAATCTTTATATAAATGTGAATAGAATAAAATGTGCTTTAAATAAACATGCTAATAATTGTGTAATTATACAACTATTAAATCTGTGCTGAGTTTTATAATCATTTGTCTACTGTGTCTATATTTTTAAAGTACCAATATATATATATATATATATATATATATATATATATATATATATATATATATATATATATATAAGGAATAGTACATTAGTGATTCCATTTGAATGTTTAAAAATAAGTTGATGAAAACTTATTTCCTGCTCAAATTTCTCAGAAATACAGTATATGCACTGCAGTCTGGGAAAACTGGGCGGGGCATGCAAATGAGACCACATAATGCACCATCATGTGAAAAATCCATCCGTTGCTATGTCTAAAACTGTGAAATACAGTAAGCATATGCGTAAAAGGAGCCATGTTTAAAATGGTTTGGATTGACAGAGTGATGGTGCATTATGTGGTCTCATTTGCATGCCCGCCCAGTTTTCCCAGACTGCAGTGCATTTACTGTATTTCTGAGAAATTTGAGCAGGAAATAAGTTTTCATCAACTTATTTTTAAACATTCAAATGGAATCACTAATGTACTATTCCTTATTTGTACTACTGTACTTTTTACGGTGGAGGGCTTCTATCACTCTTAGCTCACCATATGTGAAACAATTGCTGTATAGAACTACTCTCTACAACGATTACCACACAAACCAGGCACTCACACCATACTGAGGATCGGCAGTAACCGTGAAACAGTACTGTATGTGGTTAAGTGACCTGGTTTGTGAAAAATCCATCCGTTGCTATGTCTGAAACTGTGAAATACAGTAAGCATATGCGTAAAAGGAGCCATGTTTAAAATGGTTTGGATTGACAGAGTGATGGTGCATTATGTGGTCTAATTTGCATGCCCCGCCCAGTTTTCCCAGACTGCAGTGCATATACTGTATTTCTGAGAAATTTGAGCAGGAAATAAGTTTTCATCAACTTATTTTTAAACATTCAAATGGAATCACTAATGTACTATTCCTTATTTGTACTACTGTACTTTTTACGGTGGAGGGCTTCTATCACTCTTAGCCCACCATATGTGAAACAATTGCTATATATATATATATATATATATATATATATATATATATATATATATATATATATATATATATATATATATATATATATATATATATATATATATATATATATATATATATATATATATATATATATATATATTGTGACCAGGATGGCCGTGTATAGCTGTGGTTTCTTGAGATAGAAACGGATACTTTCTGGTAATGCAGCAAATTGGTTTATTATGAAATAAGAAAAACAAACTGGAGCAGTAACTCTGCTTAAATAATGAAAATAAACATCTACATAAACGCACTGACTGTGACACAGGAACGTCCTGACTATACCTGTGCAGCTTATCTGCAACAGGGACAAAACTATACACCACAGTGTCTTCAGGACAGAGCTCCAACTCTGTTGTACTCGGAAAGGAGTAATTTCATGGAAACAGTGCCACCTAGTGGCAAGGAGTAAGACAGTCTCTTATAAATTAGGAATTGCCACCTTGTGGCCAGGATACAAATAGTCTCTGATTATTGATAGATTGCCACCTTGTGGCCAGGACACAAATCCTCTCATGTATATCGGAAGTCTTTTCCACGTTTCTAAATAAGTAGCCGCGGATGAAGCATAGGGCTCGCCCGTCTCTCCCGTATGCTTCACCCCAGGGACCCTTTGACTTTGCAGTATAAACTTACTGCCTATGAACCGGTAAACACTCAGCATCTTCCCTGGGGCATAATCAGTCTGGTACCTTCATACAGGGCCTCTGTCAGCTCCACACTTGCCTAGGCCTTTAAGGCAACTCTGCCTGGGGATCCTCAATATTACCTTCACTTACTTGGTACCTTTGTGCTTTCACCTCCTGAGTCTGTAGTCTCTTTCAGCTCTATTCGTTCAGTCACTGCAAACCGCACACTCTTCTTACTGTTGTCCAAAACTCGCAGCCACAGTAAACCAAAAGTGTTCTCTTTCCGGTTTGCTTCCCAAAGGTCAAACTGTAGATCCACAACGGACCAGCTTCAAGCTCCACTTTGTGGCTGGATCTGGCAGCAGCACACAACCTGGCCAGAGTCTAAGCAGCCCCACCCCTCTCTCCATGTCTGCTTTTCAGGCTTTAAAGGGAAGTCGCACCTGCATTAGGAGTTCTTCAGAAGTTTAACTCCGTCACTCCTGTCAAGAACTCTTTACTCCACTTTACTTGGCACCATCCTCTAGGGGGCAAACGGTCACAATATATATATATATATATATATATATATATATAAATTATCTTGTGTTATTTTATAATCATATACTTCAATAGTGACTTATTCAATTATATTTATGCTCTTATTAGTGAATCAAGTGCATAAGGTTTAAAGTATATACTCTTTACATATTGTTTTATGGGTAAATAGATAGAAATATATTAAACGTCTATGTCCTCACAAATTATGAGATCATCCAGATATCTCCAATATCACAATTCCTAGATCCTTCCATCCTAGGTTCCTCTCAAGTGAAATATTTCCTAAGACATAATTTACTCTAATTCCTGATAAATATTATAAAAATGCCTTAAAGGAAAAACCCTCATTAAGTACTTTTGGTGTTTGGGCCTGTAGTTCATAAATCTACTTGGATTCCTTTCTAAGTAGCATATCATCCAGGTTCCCATTTCTTGGGCCCAATTTGGCTCCATGGATTACAAGAAATTTTAAGACAGATGTATCCTTTTGATGTTTTGATTTTACATGTCGTGCAATGGGTGTATCATATTCATTTATAATCGAACAGATATGTTCCCCCATACTACGTCTGAGCTCTCTATTTGTTTTTCCAACGTAAATCTTCATACAAATACATTGTACCACAAAAAATAACCCCTTTTGTTTTGCAGTTATACAAATCTTTAATTGCATATTTTTTGCCTGATATTGGATGAATAAATTCTTTGCTTTGTTTTATGAATTTACAATATTTACATCGTCCACATCTGTAGCACCCTGTTAGAGGTTTTAGCCATGTTTTTTCCTTTTGTTTGTGTTGTTGGAAATGGCTATGTACCATAAGATCTCTAAGAATTGGACTCCGTCTAAGTTATTGAACTATATGTGGAAATCTTAGTCTTCAGATCTTCATCTGCTGTTAATACCAAAACTTAGAGAAGATGTCTTTAATTTCGCTTGCGTTATATCCATATGTAAGTATACACCGTATTATATCATCCTCCTCAACTGAGGTTCTTTCGTTCTGTATTTGAGATCGTTCCAGATACATTTTTAGTGTATACTGCTCTTGTGTATTTAGAAGATCTGTTCTTTTGGCATTCAGGGCATATTGATATGCCTTTTTAAGGCATTTATTCGTATATCCCTTACTTTTGAAACGTTTCCGGAGTTTATCAGCCTCTAACTTAAAGGAGATGTCATCACTACAGTTTCTCCGGATACGTAGGTATTGGCCTTTTGGTATCCCTCTTTTTTGTGGTTCATGATGTTGACTTGACCACTCTAGTAGGCTATTAGATGCTGTTTCTTTCCTATAGGTGGTTGTACTGACGTTTCCCATATGATCCTCCATTATTTTCAGATCTAAAAAGGCCAATTCAGTTGAATTAATTTCATATGTAAATTTTAATCCTCGGGTGTTATTATTGAGGGTATCTATAAAAAGAGAGTTTTTCTTTCAATTCCAGTCCAGAAAATAATATCATCTATAAATCGTCTCCACTTTAGTATGTTATCCGTGATATCATTTCTGGATTCCTCAAAAACCCATCTTTCTCCCCACCACCCGAGGAAAAGATTTGCATAATTGGGGGCACAAGATGTCCCCATTGCTGTACCCTTAATTTGATGTATCCAATTATCAGCAAAGATGAAATAATTTTTAGTTAGTTTATATTCCAATAACGTTAGAAGGAAATTATTAAATTGTTCCATTTTGGTTCCTTTAGTTCTTAAAAAGAAACCCACAGCCTCAATGCCCTGTGCATGTGGTATGGAGCTATATAGGGCTTCTACATCTATGCTCACAAGCCATGAATCAGTGGGTACTATTATATCCTCCAATTGCCTTAATATATCTGTTGTGTCTTTAATATATAAGGGACGGCTTGTAACTAGATTTTTTAGATGGTAATCCAAGAATTTACTAATATTTTCAGATACATTTTTGTTCCCTGACACAATGTGTCTACCGGGTATCAGTAATATCTTTTTATGCACTTTTGGAAGTGCATAAAATGTGGGGATTGTTGGACACTTTGGTAATAAGTAATCCTATATATTTTTGTTAATTATTCCTTCCATAAAGGCCTTATCAAGTATTAATGTAAGTTCTTCTCTATACATAGGAGTAGGATCTCCATTTAATATCCCATAGGTCAGTTTATCTTTTAAAATCCGATCACACATTTTTTGAAAATCCTCATTAGCCATCATTACGATATTTCCTCCTTTATATGCTGGTTTTATTTGTATGGTTTTACATTCTTGAAGTTCCTTCAATGCTATATCTTCCTTCATACTTAAATTGTATATTGATCTTTGTTTTTGTGCATATAGATTTTCCAGTTCTTTGGTAACTTGTTGTACAAATATACTAATATTTGGGTAATCATTCATTTGAGGCGTAAATTTACTCTTTTTTTCCCCATGTTTTTGGTGTCCCATGTTCTATTGTGGTTACACTTTCATTCTCATTTTCCTTCATTAATGCCATCATATCCATAAATATATCTTGATTTTCTTTATAAATATCTAGATATGCATATTTTTCATGTTTTTATTTTTATAGAATTTATGGAGTGCCAATTTTCTTCCAAAGAGATTCAAATCTTTTATATTTGTGAAGAGCTCTACTTTGGATGAAGGAACAAATGAAATGCCTTTCTGGGACAGCTTTATGTGTTTCATTTAGTGCAAAAGTTGACAGGTTTATTATTTGTAACAAGTTTTCTGATTTAATATGATTTAAAATCATTCATATGCTATGTGCTTAATTAGAGTCCTATTCAATTGGCCAAACTGCAATTGAATAGGGGCCCTAATACTTAAACCCCTTTTTGATGAGTCGATATTTATTTCAGCTCCTGATCTTATGTTGGGATCTTCAATGTCTGAAACTTCATACTCTGATGAACTTATGTCAGATATCTTTGTTCTATTTTTTCTTTGAGTATGTGTATATACCCTGTTTTCATAATCATCTCATAAACTTTTTCTGTTTTCTGGATTTTATTTCATTTTTGAATTTCTCCAGAGTTTCAGGTTAGTTTTTTGCAATTGATTTCATATTTATCTTTGAATGTTTCGACTAGTTTTTAACTTTTATCTATGTCAGTACTGAACATTTGCATATGTTTCTTTTCTGTTTGCACTATTAAATCCATTAGATCTAATGAACATTGTGATAAAATATCTGTGCATTTCTTTAGAAAATCATCACTAATTAAGCTTGTTGCTGGCATTATTTTTATTCTTAGGCCTCTCTATTATTTTTTGTTTTATATCATTTTAAAAAAACTTGTCAATTCCCATATCATTCTCACTTGCTTTTTTAAATTCTTATTCAGGTCTCTAAATGCAGATCTTCTATTAGTATCCTCATCTTTTCTTTCTATAGCTGTCAAGTTGAAGCTTTCTGCTGCTTCATTGTGTAAATTTGTACATTTCCAGCTATCTAGATTTAAAACTTGCCATTTTCTTTTTTGGAAGAAATATGGAAGAGGATGAAATGAGATTCCTGAAAACCTATGTCACAAATCACAACAGAAACGTAACCGGAAAAAAGTGAAGAAAGATTTACGGGTACTAAATAGAACTCGCAAATGGTTTGAAGTCAGCACACACTTATAAATTGGCACAAAAATCATATAACTCCATTACAAATAATTTCTTACAATCACAGTGGCACAAATGTGAAAAATAAAAGTCAGATATATACATCAATATGTTTGACTCATCAGGTGTATAATGAAATGCCAACTATTGTCAATATCATACCACCACATAACATATCACAATGTCCAGGGGACCACAGAATGCAAGAGGTTAATACCTATCAGCAAACACACATGGACAACAGTAGATGCTATGAAGCACTTATTATTAAAGGGAAAGACACACCACAAATATTACTCTGCAACAGGAATGATCATCATCACAACAGCATACAGAGATCGGCTATAGCACATTCATGCCAAGGTATGTCATCTACACAACCTGGTGTCTCAGACACTGGGGGGGGGGGGGGGGGTGGGGGGGGGGAGAGCATGTAAGGAACTGGCTATTCTAGGCACAGGAACGAGGCCATATAGGAACAGGTCATGACAAGGGGGATTACACAAATGTGTTGAAGCTGTTCACGAAGGCCTTTGAAACACAAAAGGAGGCCCCACAGTGTCACAACATATGTGTAGCAAAGTATTAATTCCCAATACTCACAAAGTATGTTGTTCACCCATGCTTTAGAAAATAGTGATGATAACATTTAAATAAGTGAGTGAGCCCATATTGGATACATTAAGGCATGTGATCACTTGTAATCACTTGTAAACTATGCCTATGTCACTGGAATGTTCTGTATTCATGAAATGCATCAAGGCATGCATATACGGGATGGCCAATTTATAAAACATAATAGTTACTGTAAAAAACACTGGTCAACAAAGATTTTGTCTCACAGCAAATAGGGGTTGTCCTAGAGATATATATATATATATATATATATATATATATATATATATATATATATATATATATATATATATATATATATATATATATATATCATTTATCCCACTGATTTCGAAAATGGTATCAGAATTGTTCTATCACCCATGGTATTAAAGTCATCTTTACTATAATACATTGTGCTATAGAACACTTTCATACAGCATTAAGAGATGTACATTTTTCATCAGTAAAATCCTAGTATTTTTAATTCTTGAAAATTCTACTGATTAATCAACGTAAAAAGGGCCCAGAGTAATAAACAGTGGAGTCAAATTCTGTCACATGATGTTCTTGGGGCATGATGAGTCATGTGTTTGCTTGTTTACTGTACGAGTCAGCGCTCCAGGCCAGTTGGTGGAAAGAGATACATGCATTAGATTTTTCAAGAATTAACTGTTATTTGTGTAGTTATATGTACATTTTATTTCATAATATGAAGTTGAAAAATGCCAAGAAATTGTATTAATCATCCGGACTCCATTTGCTACATTTGCTGTGAGGTGATATTTAAAAATCATAAACATGGCTTGACTCATTAAGAAGTGGCATGAGCTTTACTTTGGATGCAAAGTCGGTGACCAAGATAAAAGTTGGGCCCTTCATTTTTGTTGTCACACCTCTGTCAGTTCTCACAAACTGGTCAACAGGTTCTCGGCACATGAATTTTGCTGTTCCAATGATTCGGCGAAAACAAAAAGATCACTCCACAGATTGTTACTTTTGTCTTACAAACATTTCAGGCATCAGTTCTAAATCAAAGCACACTGACATATCCAAATTCACCATCTGCCATCAGACCAGTGCTGCATAGTGAAGAATTGCCTGTGCCAAAAAGATCCTGGAGAGCAGTCATAGGCAAGTCCAGTCCTGGAGAGTCAATCAGGAGGACTGAAGAAGTGATTGACTCACCTGTACACAGCAGGAATATCCTCAAATCCTGGCCTGTGTGAGGCTCTCCAGGACCGAACTTGCTCACCCCTGCTGTAGCGCATGGTGATGATGATGATATAAAGCTTGATCAAACTTATGAGGCTTCCTTTTCACCATTACAACCACATTTCCTTACCCAAGGAGATCTCAATGACCTAGTCCAAGACTTTTTAGAGATAGGCATAGTGACTTTAAGGATTTATTTTCCCTTGAGTATTAACTTGTTTTTGGCAATGAGGTTTTTTCTGTCATAGAAGCACTTTGTCACAAGTACAAAACAGAGGATTGGTGTTTAGAAGATAAATAAATCAATAAAGTTAGCTTAAAAGCTGTGCAATGCTGCCAATATAAAATACATTTATGAGAGCATGAAACTTGTGCTTGAAAAAAATCAAATATGAAGAATACAAATGGGATATCTGTGGTAACTCTAAAGTAGTCGCTCTTTTGCTTGGTCTACAATTGGTGGCCTGGTGGGAGGACATGCTGGCCTGGATGCCCTTGATAGTGTCTCTTTGTTCTTGCATCAGGACCAGCATCTCCCCTATGGTTGCCTCAAACAGTGGGCCTTGGAATGGATGTCATGGTAGGCTAGGCATGGCTGTAGGAGGAGGCTGCAGTAGTGGTGGCCCAGTGGGAAGGTGCTGGGAACTTGGCTCCTCCTCCCGATACAGATCCTAGTGGGCGGAGGCACTGCCAGGAAATTCTGGCTACAAAGGAGCCAAAAGACCCCGCCGCTGGTTCTTTAGTGGACCCAGACCTCCTGCAAGTGCAATGATAGAATGGCATATGGTTAACAACATTGTTTGATCATTTGATTGATGTGTCTTCCTATTAATTGGAAATTATATTATCTTGAACCTGGACATTTCATTTATTTGCCATTGTTTGACGCTATCCTTTGCTAGATGTGACCATTACTTTTGCATATTGACCTTGGTCGTTATTGGCTCATAACAATATCTTGATTTATGCTGTAGTCTGGCCTCTGCAGCACATGAACATACATACTCTGGTTAGTATGACACAATGTGCAGAAACTTCAGAGAGGTGTTCCATGATAGGAAAGTACAATACACTGAACATTCATCTCTATAGACTCTGTATCTGCATATGTTGCAGTGGCCACACCCATAACTATGGTTTAAATTGGATGTTTAATAAATATATATATATATATATATATATATATATATATATATATATATACATACACATCTCACTCTCATTGGTGTGCAGCATATCCATGGGATTATAGTTATTTATGTGTGAGTGTTGTGCACATTTGAGTGTATATTGGTGTATCTGATATTCACCTGGCAAGGAGGCTGGATGCAGTATTGCCACCAGTCCTGAGGATCCGGGGACGGTCCCTGATGCCATCACCGCCTTCAGCAACCACTGCCACTCGTTGTACTGTACAGTCAACTCTGGGGCCACCACTTGGAGCTCTGGTAATTTTTTTCTTTCATCCTCCTGATCTTTCCCTGCTGTCATTGTTCCAAAGCTTGTCCCTGGAGCTGACCTTAGCTCACCACCCCCAATATACTGGACACTGGAAGGGCCTGTAGTTAGGGGTCCTCTGTTTGCCTTCAGTCTCTTGTCCTCCCAACTGTGGACGGGTATCCATACCTCCCTGCTCTGACTGGAGGCCAGTCCCTCCCCCCACTATACATCCCTCTCGGATCAGGCCCCTCTCCCTTTGACCTTGAACTACATATGCATAGATCTATGGGCTCATCCCTCCCTCCCTTTATCTCACCTCCACCCCCAGAACTACCACTCCTAGCCCTCCCTCCATCTCCTTACCTCCATTCATACCCTCCCTACACCTTCTTCCCTCCAATCTCACCCTCCATACCTCTCCCTCCCCTGCACCTCCATCCCTCCCTACCTCCCCTCTTCTCTTCTCTTCAGGGCCCCCTCTCTCTCCCCTAATCTCACTTCCTCCTCTTCTCCCCACTTCTCCGCTCCTCCATTCAACTCAATTCTGAAATTAAAAACAAAAATAAGTGTATGTGAATTCAGGATGAAAAAATACTTAATCCATCAAGTTCAACCATTTTAGATCTCCTCTGATATGCAATATGAGGATTAATTGCTAATGGTTAATTCATCCAGGAGGAAGGTAAAAAAAAACAAAAAAAAAACACAATAAAAAAAAAGCAAACCGTGAAATGTTGCAAATTGTCTCAAAAGGGGAAAAAAATATAAAATTTCTTCCTGACCCAGATACTGGTGATCGGACTCTTCCCTGGGTCAATACTCTCTCTCTCAAATTGCCCAGGATACCCCTGAAAGCCCTTTTTATTTAAAAATATATCCAATGCCTTTTTAAAGTTATATATCAAATCCGCTGTCACCACCTCCTTTGGTAGATAATTCCACAGATTACCCACCCTTACTGTGAAGAACTCTTTTCTTTCATTAAAGTGAAATCTTTTTACTACTAATCTCAAAGGCTCTTGTGTGTGTTTTTACACAAATAAAAAAATGTATGTTCTATGTGTATTTTGTATCCGATATGGTAAAGGGTGGGTGTGTGGATGGTGTGGCCTAGCTATTAGTGTATCTATATGTATTATTATCCTATGTGTATGTATATGATGTGATATCAGTATTTATGTGTATTGTAAAATTAAAGTAGTATTTCATTGGCTATAATAAAGTAAAAGAATATACACCACAATACAATATTTTCCGGAATGCTCTCGCTCTAGAACAAAACCTCCAACTCCTAAGACCTGCATTATAAGTTGTGAAAATCTACACGCAAATATGCACAGTATTCCTGTCAATCACTGTTCCAATGGCCATTTTCTACTGGCTCCTATGGCTGTGGCGCAGTAAGAATATCCATAAAATGTTCTTGATAGAGACTGCAACAAACTACAAATTAGGAACATTCCAAAAACAGCACTTGTTTATAAAGTGACCCATTAGTTGCCTTTGCATTTTTCTCTATATAATTACTCAGTTTTGATTACAAGACTTTAGCAATATCTTTACAAAAGTGGGCATATCAAATTAGATTAATGCAATACTTTTTTTATGAAGTAATTATGGTATATAACATCTCTCAATCATTTGAAACTATGATTGTGCACTCCACTCAAATAAGTTTGGTGTCATACATACAAAATATAAAGGTTGTGCTTATTTACAAATATGTTATAACATTATATATATATATATATATATATATATATATATATATATATATATATATTTACTAATAAGGGGCATGGAGGGGCTAAGCAATGAAGAAAGACTAACCAAATGAAATGTATTTTTCCTAGAACAAAGGCGTCTATGTGGGGATATGATACCTTATTTAAATACATCCAGGGTCAATATAAGGTTGAAACTTTGCCAATTGTATCAAAGGGGAAACAAAATGAATTCCTTCCTTACCACAGATACAAGCGATCGGATTTCTCCCTGGATCAATACTCCCGCTCTAATTATCCAGGATAACCCTGAATGCCCTTTTTATTAAAAAATATATCCAATCCCTTTTTAAAGTTATCTATTGAATCCGCTGTCACCAACTCCCTTGGTAGAGAATTCCACAGTTTAACTACCCTTACTGTGAAGAACCCTTTTCTTTCTTTAAGGTGGAATCTTTTTACTTCTAAGCTGGAAGGATCTCCTTGTGTCACTAATGACATCAAGTGGGGACATGGTCACACATGCACAGAGCACAGGGAAATTAAGAAATAAGTCACAACTACTGAATAATTAAACCGCTTTGAGGTGAGTTCAATAGCTTCTAAACAGGAGACATGTGGAGGGACGTGGAGAGAAACCAAGCACACCAGGCATCTAATATTCATTCTAAAACATTTTTTTATTCAGAGATGGGGTTATTGGGGACTTTATAAAGACACATTTATTAAAATAACAAATGGTAAACTAGCTGCTCACATTACTAGGCACATTTTTAAAAGAAAAACATTGCACGGTCACAGTTCCATAGAATATGATTTTAAACAGGAAGCTACAGTGCCTTGCAAAAGTATTAACCCCCCCTTGACTTTTTACCTATTTTGTTACATTACAGCCTTATGTTCAATGTTTTGTTAATCTGAATTCTATATGATGGATCAGAACACAATAGTCTAAGTTGGTGAAGTGAAATGAGAAAAATATATACATAAAACTTTTTTTAGAAAAAGAAAACAGAAAATTGGAATGTGCGTATGTATTCACCCCTTTGTTATGAAGCCCATAACCAATTACCTTCAGAAGTCACATAATTGGCGAAATAATGTCCACCTGCGTGCAATCTAAGTGTCACATGATCTGTCATTACATATACACACCTTTTTTGAAAGGCCCCAGAGGCTGCAACACCTAAGCAAGAGGCACCATTAACCAAACACTGCTATGAAGACAAAGAACTCTCCAAACAAGTAAGGGACAATGTTGTTGAGAAGTACAAGTCAGGGTTAGGTTATAAAAAAAAATATCCAAATATTTGACAGGAGCACCATCAAATCTATAATAACTAAATGGAAAGAACATGGCACAACAAACCTGCCAAGAGATGGCCACCCACCAAAATTCACAGACAGCGGAATGAGGGCATTAATCAGAGAGGCAGCACAGAGACCCAACATAACCCTGGAGGAGCTGCAGAGTTCCACAGCAGAGACTGGAGTATCTGTACATAGGACAACAATAAGCTGTTTGCCATAAAGCAGAACTCTATGGAGCGGAGTGACCAGCAGAAAGCCATTACTTTCAGCAAAAAACAAAATGGCCCGTTTTGAGTTTGCAAAAAGGCATGTGGTAGACTCCCAAAATGTATAGAGAAAGGTGCTCTGGTCTGATATGACTAAAGTTGAATGCTATGTCTGGCGCAAACCCAACACATCACCCAAAGAACACCATCCCCCACAGTGAAACATGGTGGTGGCAGCATCATGCTGTGGGGATGTTTTTCAGCAGCCGGGACTGGGGAAACTGGCCAGAGTTGAGGGAAAGATGGATGGTGCAAAATACAGGGATATTCTTGAGC
Source organism: Discoglossus pictus (assembly GCA_027410445.1). Taxonomy (NCBI): domain Eukaryota; kingdom Metazoa; phylum Chordata; class Amphibia; order Anura; family Alytidae; genus Discoglossus; species Discoglossus pictus. The sequence goes on along the minus strand of CM050166.1, from coordinate 258,513,534 downwards.
AAAACCTGTACCATTCTGTGCATAATTTGAGGCTAAGACAGAGGTTCACCTTCCAGCACGACAATGACCCCAAACACACTGCTAAAGCAACACTTGAGTGGTTAATAAAGGGGATTTGGTCAGACAAGTAAAGTGTGTTATTTCCTGTGTGCAGTGATTTGGTACAGATTAATAAACAGTTAATAAATAGTGCACATTAAAAAGATCAATAGAGAACTAAAAAGGTTGAACTTGAGGGACTAACTCTTTATTCATCCTCCAAAACTATACGATTAATAATTATTTAATCAACAAATTAATTAATAACTAATCCGCATATTGCAGATCAGAGGAGATCTTAACAGGTTGAACTTAATGGACTGAAAGTCTTTTTTCAACCTTAATTACTATGGGCCTCATTCTATTAGCGGCCGCAGCCGTTGCGGGGCCGCAAGCTATTTTGCTATTCTATTCCCTTACGGCCGGGGGCTCCGGCAGGCTTGCGGCCGGTGCCTTGCTATCTCTTGCGGCTGCTCGCGCCGGAGGAAAGCCTTTGATCTAAAACGGCCGCAAGAGTTTCGGCCGTAAGAAATTCCTATTTGCAATTCAATTGCTCCGGGAACCCTCTCTGCAAGGGTAAAAACTAACCGCAGCTTACTTGCAGGAAAGAGATCCCGCTAGCACCAATTAAGCACATAAAATAGCTCAAATAAAGCCATCCTGCACTTTGAGAAGACTATAAAGGGATTTTAGGTGTTAGAAAAAATAGCACATAATTATCCTATACTCAAATCCGTAAAATATTTTATTTTTAATATCCGTAAAATATCCATGTAAAAAGTCCAGAGTGCTTGAAGCACTTCAGACCCGCCCACGCCGCAGCCGGAAAATAAACCGTTAATTTGAACTCGGGTTTGGGCTGATGTGCAAGCTTGAGAGTGGGTTTCTTTTAATCCTCATGTCCCCCAATATGATCCCTAGCATTTACAGAGCTGTACAGTGCAGGCTTGAATTTATTTTTGCGTTTTTATATTTCTGAGCTTACGGCCGGTTCCAAGATATGCGGCCGGCCGTAAGAGGAGATCCTTGCGGGGCCGTATAATAGAATCGCGAGTTAACAGAACCCCCGCAAGGAATCGCAGCCTTACGGACGATTTACGGCCGGTAATAGAATGAGGCCCTATGTAACTAAGTAACTATGAGTGTTTTTGCCTGGGTTAAACTTGCATATACAGTAAGTTTGGGCCTAGTGTGTGACTGCATCTGATTTACTCAGATAACTAAAGTGTGTTTATTTCCTGTGTTAACCAACAGATTTGCCAGATTTAGTGACACTGTTGGGGATGTGCATTCAGGAATGGCAGTGGCAGATAGAGCTGTTCCTTCTAACAGCCAGGAGAACAGTTCTACTGGAGTGGGAGGGTAGTTTAGGCAGAGCAACAGACAGGTTTTAGTGGTAGGGGACTCTATTATTAGGAAGGTAGACAGGGTGATTTGTCCCAGGAATCAGTTTGATGTCTCCCGGTGCTCGGGCTTGGCATGTTGTGGATCGGGTAGATAAATTATTGTGAGGGGCTGGAAATGAACTGGCGGTCTTGGTACATATTGGTACCAATGACAAAGTTAGGGGAAGATGGAGTGTCCTAAAGAATGATTTTAGAGAATTGGGGAATAAGCTGAAGGCAAGGATCTCCAAGCTAGTATTTTCTGAGATACTACCAGTGCCACGTGCTAGCCCAGGGAGGCAGAAGGAGCTTAGGGAGGTTAATGCATGGCTAAAGATGTGGTGCACTAAGGACAGGTTCGGGTTTTTAGAGCACTGGGCTGACTTCTCACTTGGGTACAATCTCTATAGCAGGGATGGATTGTACCTTAGTGATGAGGGAGCTTTTGTGCTAGGGGAAAGGATAGTAGAACGTCTGGGAGAGTTTATAAACTAATAGGGGGGAGGAACTAGATAGAAGTAATGGGATAGAAAGTGTAGAGGGGATATGGGATGAATTAACTACTCATGAGGGAGGAGATGCCAGAAGATTGCCAGAAAAAATGGGAGAGCTAGAATTATTGGCAATTAACGAATAATGGTGGGATGAATCTCATGACTGGACTGTTAATCTGGATGGTTATAACCTATTAAGGAAAGATAGGGGCAATGTTAAAAGGGGAGGCGGGATTTGTCTGTATGTTAAGCCTGAATTTAAGCCTATAGTCAGAGAAGATATTTATGCTGGAACTAGCGGTAATGTTGAATGTTTGTGGGTAGAATTATATAGCGGTGCAGCAAATTCCAAAAGAATATTGTTTGGAGTAGGCTATAACCCCCCAAATATAATTGAAAGTGAGGAAATACAATTATTGTTACAGATTGGAAATGCAGCTAGGCATAGGCAAGTTCTAATAATGGGAGATTTTAACTACCCTGAAATAAACTGGATGAATGAGACCAGCAGTACGGGCAAAGGGAGCAGGTTCTTGAGTACACTCAGGGATCATTATCTGGCCCAGGTTTTACAAGAGCCTACTAGAAATGAGGCCATCTTGAATTTAGTCATCACAAATAATATTGATATGGTATCAAATGTTGAAATAGAGCAACCTTTGGAAAACAGTGATCACAACACAGTCTTATTTGAGATTGAATTCAAAAAAACAAAAACAAAAACTGTAATGGGCCAACAAAAACTCCTAATTTTAAAAAAGGGCAGATTTTACCGGTCTAAGGGCAGAAATACAAAGTATAGACTGGGACAGAGAACTGGAATTATGGAATAGTGAACATAAATGGACAACATTTAAATCCGTACTAAATATACATACATACACATCAGCATATACCATGTGGGAATTAAAGTAAAAGTAGTAAAATAAATCCACTGTGGCTTAACAATGATGTAAAGATTAAGATACTGAGTAAAAAACAGGCATTTAAATTATACAAAAACGAGGGGACAGAGACTGCTTTACGGGAGTACAAGGAAATCAACAAGGAATGGCCTAGTCAAAGCCCAGACCTCAATCCAATGGAAAATCTGTGGTCAGACTTAAAGATTGCTGTTCACAAGCGCAAACCATCCAACTTGAAGGAGCTGGAGCAGTTTTGCAAGGAGGAATGGGCAAAAATACCAGTGGTAAGATGTGGCAAGCTCATAGAGACTTATCCAAAGCGACTTGGGGCTGTGATTGCCGCAAAAGGTGGCTCTACAAAGTATTGACTTTAGGGGGGTGGATAGTTATGCACATTTACTTTGTTATTTTGTCCTATTTGTTGTTTGCTTCACAATAATAATAATAATAATAATAATAATAATAATAATTTAAAAAAAAAATAAAAAATGATGCAAATCCTCAAACAATCCGTGTTAATTCCAGGTTGTGAGGCAACAAAACACGAAAAATTACAAGGGGGTGAATACTTTTGCAAGGCACTGTATATTGCATCAGGGATCTCAAGACCAGTAAAAGTACATGCATCATGATCAATTAAGGAAAACTATACTAATATAAATTTTTGTTTCAACTGATAAGTTAACGCACACAACTGAATCAGAAACAGACAATTCAATTTACTTAGCCTAACAACCAACTGCAATTTAATTAAAGGAAATGAGAAAAAAACACAAGTTCAGGATCTAATCTTGTGAACAATTGCCTCAAGAATTTCAAAATCCTTTTATCACTTGAGGGTTTTAAATGCTAGTATTAGCACCAAACTAAAAATTAAATACATGCTGCTGACAAATAGCTGTCTCTGGCAAGAATGGTAACGAGAAAATGTTTAAAAAGGAAACCAGTAGTGGAGCAAGGACAAAGGACCTGAACCCACAACAAGGGTAGGGGCTTTTTTACGTGAAATAATGGGGTCTCTTAATTTTGTATGGGAAAGGTGTAGGTAATTATTTTTAATAGAAATACATATATTATATATTAAATTATTGTTGTGGTGAACTACCTACTCATAAGATCCACAACACAAGCTGAGATCCTGCTCCATGCTGATGCTAGCCTGTAAACTTTAAACAGTTGTAAATGGATAGGATTATCACCTTGTGTTTATTCCAACCTTGGCTTTGCATTAAAGCTGTGTAATACAGCAGGCATATGCTTAATGGAAGCCATGTTTGAAAATGGCTATGGATTGAAGAGCGAGGCATTTGTGGACACATTTGCATGTCCCAGCTCAGCTTCCCAGAATGCAGTGTAATAAAGTTTTCTCAGAATTCTGAGTTGGAAGCAAGTATTTAACTTGTTTTTGACATTCAAATGTGAACACAGATGTACTATTTTAATTATATTGTTATATATATATATATATATATATATATATATATATATATATATATATATATATATATATATATATATATATATATATACATACATACATACATACATACATACATACATACATACATATAACTACTGTCACCCCCACAACTTCCTGATCTCCATCCAATCAGCATGCAGCATCCAGTAAGAACTATTAACCCACTATTTACCTGGTTTTGCTTGCTCAGCCAATAGTAGAGCAGTGTTGTCAGCCTTCCTGTCACTGCTGGGATAGGACTCATCCCTGCTTCCTGTATAGCCTGTGTGGTGTGGCCATAGCAACTACAATAGTGATATTTCTCAAATCTTTCATCTAACCAGATTGGCCAAAACAAATTAGGGGGGGGGGGGGGGGGGGGTGTTAACTTCAAGGTAAGTGAAGGCTAAAAAGATTAAATATTGTAAGGTGGATTAAGATATGATTTGAGTGAAAATCACAAATAGTTGCCAGGCTTTTGAAACAAACACTAGTGATTAGTCCAGAGCACAATGTATTTCAAGCTGCCGTTAACAGAGGAACTAATTAACAGCCTTATTAAATTGCGATTCAGCTAATTGAATAGGTCTCTATATAAGCACAGAGCATATTTTTTACAGAAGTTTTGAGTTAGTGAACTTCTATCCAAAAGCAAAGTCTTCACTAACTAAAAAACTTCTGTAAATAAATATGCTCTGTGCTTATATAGAGCCATATTCATTTGCCTGAATCGCAATGTAATAAGGCTGTTAGTGCTTGGGGTAGATAGGGAGATGAAATATCCCACAGAAACCGAGCTGCAGTCCTGTGGAGAGAACTAGGGACATAAGGGTGTGGTACCTGAAGATGCGGATAGAGTTGGAATTTGAAACCTAGTGTATTGAAGCCTAACTCCCTTGGGAGGGACCTTGTGGATTTTGTGTTGGATTTCAATTTTGAAAAAGGGACAGAAGCGACTAAGATGGGGTCTGAGAAGAATCAAATAATCCAGACTGTATGCAAAAGGTGCGAGTAATAGAAAGACTTGAGCTATTGAAAATAAAACTGAATAGAAAGGTTGGGTGGACAGGAAGCGGGAGCCAAAGATAGGGTGGCAAAGTGCAGGTGAGAAACCAGATATTCATTTGCCATTTATGGATGTGAAAACCATTGCGAGCTTGAGGAATTGCAGAAATGGAATAGCGATTTGCGATTGTAACATTTGCGGGTTTGAAAGATCAAAGGCTTAGATGGGTCAGAGTTACGTTTTTGACAACAGCAGGAAAGGGATTTTCAGCCTGTAACCCAAATTCTTTACAGGTAGTTAAAAGATGCCAATTGAATAGCAAATTAGTTTACAGGCTACATTACGGGCTCCAGTAACAATTGCTCAATTGAATAGGGGCCTTAGAGTACAGGAAAACTGGAGCATGATCAACATGATCTATATTTTTCATGACTCATATCCAACAATTTACAATCAATTATTTATTCAAGCAGATAATCATTATGAAAATATGTTTTCTTCCAGTGTTGCCAATAAGCAAATGCGTTTCTGCTGGATGGTTTTGTATATTAAAATTGTTTTATCCGATGAACCGATTGCCTGTAACTGCTACTTGAAAATAAAGATTTGAACAAATTTTTTGTAAGCTTCTCCTTTGGAATATCTAACAAATATTCCTAATGATTATGAAGAATTGTATATTAAAAGGCTACATTTCTTAAAACGGTTTTGAAGTTACTCAGGTGACAAAGACATTTTTTGTGCCATGCAAGTTACCATAATCCCTCACAAGAAGTCCATAGTGAATGCTACTACGATGTTTCCTTGTTAATGCTAATTCATTATGTTGCAACACCACCCCATGTGGAAGAACAGTGGGAACCGAGAGCAGCAGCTAGAAATTACCAAGTGGATGGACCAGTGAATCAATTTTTGCTACAGTCCTTAGGTAAGAACAACCGCAAAATAACTTGCACTTACCTCTTCCCTTGGCCTCTCACAACGGACAGATTCCCTAACTCACTGTGATGGACACTCCATTTACCTTATTTTGAACAATCTCTCCATCCTTGTCATCTCTCCACTTCCTTTATCGGACCACCACCTGCTAACTTACAACATCACATCACCTCACCTTCCGCTCCTCACCCTTCTTCAATCAATGCCACCAGAACGCACAGAAACCTGTAAGAACTTAACCGACAACAACTTTCCAATGTGCTAAACCCCGTTCTCAGCCCCCTCACCTCCCTTACATTTCTACTTCACAGTACAACATTGACACTCTTGCCCCCATAACCATAAGCAAATGCCATTGATCTCATCCACAACCATGGCACACTACACAAACACACTATATACAGAGGTGCTCACTCACTACAGAACGACTACGGAGAAAATCTCGTTAATATCAAACTTGTCTTCCAACCCCAAACGTTTGTTTGCTACATTCAATATCCTTCTCTGTCCACCCCCACCTCCTTCCCCTTCCTGTCTAACAGCAGACGACGTTGCCAGCCATGGCCCTATCTCACCCTCCTCTCAACAAACTGACAACACCCAGCCATTCCCCAATACCTCCTCAACTATGGACTCCTTTGACCCTGTAACAGAGGATGAAGTACCTACTTTACTATTAACCTCTCACCTTACAACAACTTGTCCACATGATCCTTTCCCATCACAGCTAATACCTCCCCTCTCACACATCTATTCAACCTCTCCCTAAACACTGTCAAGGTTCCATCCTCTCTAAAACACGCCATAATTACACCCATTCTTAAGAAACTCATCTGATCCAGCTTCTGCCTACAACTATCACCCTATCTCTCTACTTCCCCTGGCTTCAAAACAGCTCAAGCAGCTTGTCTACAATCGCCTCACTCAATTTATTTCCTCCCATTCCCTTCTTGACCCCTTCCAATCTGATTTCCGGGCCCAACCCGCTACAGAAAAAGCCCTCAAAAAAGTCACCAATTACTTACTAACCGCCAAATCAAAAAGGTCACTTCTCTATTCTAATTCTCCTGGACCTCTCTGCGGCCTTCAATACAGTTGATCACCGTCTTCTAATCCACACTCTCCGGTCTTTTTGTATCCATGACACCGCTCTCACAGCTCTCATGGTTCACATCCTACCTAGAAGATCGTGCATTTAGTGTCTCCTTCTCTGGCACCTCTTTTTCCCCCCTCCCTCTGTCTTTTGGCATACCCCAAGGTTCAGTCCTAGGCCCCCTCCTCTTCTCCATCTATATACACATTAGTACCATAATAAAATCCATTGGATTTCAGCATCATCTCTGTGTAGATGGCACTCAAATCTATCCCCCTCTCTTTTCCCTCAAGTTGCCAATTGCATCTCTAGCATATCCTCCTTGATGTCTGCCCGTCAGCTCAAACTCAACATGTCTAAAACTGAACTCCTTATCTTTCCACCCTCTAGTACAGCTTTCACTCTGCAAATATCTCTCACTGTTGACAATGCCATCACACCCACCTCCCAGGCTAATTGTCTTGGGTTCTACTGGACCCTGTCCTCTTTTATTCCTCATATACAATCAACAACAACAACATCTTGTCAGTTTCACCTAAATAAAAAAAACTCAAAAATTTGTCTCAATCTTAAAGAAACAGCTAAAATTCTAATGAACTCTCTCATCATATCTTGACTCCTCTACTGTAATTCACTGCTTGCTGGCCTCCACTCTCGTCAGTCTCCACTCCAATCCATAATTAACGCCTCTGATAGACTCATCTTCCATACTAAACGCTCAGTATCTGCAGCTCCTCTCTGTCAATCACTCCATCGGCTTCCCATAGACTCCAAAATCACATTTAAAATCATGACCCTAATATATAAAGCCCACAACAACAGTGCACCCACTTATAGCTCTGCTCTCGTTTAAAAATACTCTCCCATCCAAACTCTTCATTCTGCTAATGACCTTCTTCGTTCCTCATTTCTTATCACCTCCTCTCACTCCTGCCTTCAAGACTTTTCTCATGCTGCCCCTAATATCTAGAACTCCTTGCCTCGCTTCACTAGATCTTCCGGTCTCAAAACCTTAAAAACTAAAACCAACATCTGTTTAAAAATAGCTTATCACCTTCAGCCTTCATATGCACAACTGCACACCTCACCGTTTAATAACACTTACACCTACAATCACAGTACATTTGATTTTAAACTCAAAAACAGGTCCCTCCATTCTTTGTAATGTGTTCATTTTGTTTTTGCCATGTACGGAATATGTTGGTGCGTTACAAATAAAGATAATTAAAGATAATAATAATAATAAAATTGTCTCAGAAGCTCCAAAACTGATCTATACAATAGTGCCTTTTCAGTATATCATTCTACATGTTTGAATATAATAAGGGACTGAGAAGGCTGCAGTTAAAAGGTATATGGATTATGGATGCATCTGAAAGAAGAGAATCAGTAGTGTATGAACAAAAAATCTTTTGGGAGAAAAAAAATCCCCAAATAAACATTAATAAACTTACCCTAAAGCTTGCAAAATATATTCAGTTGATTCTCTAGGACCCAATGCCACACAGCTCATTAGCTAGGACTCTATGCCTACATAGATGCCTTGGAGTGTAGCTCACATAACAAATTTCAAATGTACTTAATTAATATGAGACATGCCCAATGCTGCAAACTTAAATTATATCTCACAAACATTTAACTGGTACCTCATGTATATGTTCACTTAGTGTTACTTATCAAGTTACATAGTAAAGTGAGGTTGAAAAAGACTTTCAGTCCATCAAGTTCAACCTTTTAAGATATCCTCTGATCTGCAATATGAAGATTAGTAATTAATTAGTTAATTGTTAATCAACAACTGATTTTTTTAAATTAATAATTAATTGATCCGGAGGAAGGCAAGCGTAAAAAAAAATCAAAGTGAAACTTAGCCAATCGTCTCAAAGGAAAATAATTCCTTCCTAACCCCAGATATTTGTGATTGGTTTTCTCAGTCCCCTTTTAAAGTTATCTATTGAATCCGCTGTCACCTCTTTGGTAGAGAATTCCACAGATTAACCACCCTTACTGTGAACAACCCTTTTCTTTCTTTAAGGTGGAATCTTTACTTCTAACCTCAAGGGATGTCCTCTTGTCAGTTTGAGATGGGGGAGGGTTAGTACAATCAAATAGAGAGGTATTGCTAAGTAACTCAAGTACATTGGCAGGCGCTTCAGAACTACAGACTCATAACATAAGGTGTATGCTCGCTAATGGCAGAAGCTTCCCAGGAAAAATGGGAGTGTTAGAATTATTAGCAGTTAATGAGAAATGGGATTTAATAGACATTACTGAAACGTGGTGCGATTAATCTCATGACTGGACTGTTAATCTGGATGGTTATAATCTATCTAGGAATAATAGGGGCAATTGTAAAAGAGGAGGAGGGATTTGTCTGTACGTTAAGCCTGAATTTAAGCCTATATTCAGAGAAGATATTTATGCTGGAACTAGCGGTAATGTTGAATGTTTGTGGGTAGAGTTAAATAGCGGTGCAGCAAATTCTAAAAGAATATTAGTAGGAATATGCTATAAACCCCCAAATATAGCTGAAAGTGAGGAAATACAATTATTGTTACAGATTGGAAATGCAGCTAAGCATGGTCAAGTTCTAATAATGGGAGATTTTAATTACCCTGAAATAAACTGGATAAATGAAACCAGCAGTTCAGCTAAGGGGAGCAGGTTCTTGAGTACACTCTGTATCAGATGTTGAAATAGAGCAACCTTTGGGAAACAGTGATCACAACACACAGTCTCATTGTAGATTTAATTAAACTAAATTTTATAAAGGTGCCAACAAAAACTCAATTTTAAAAAGGGCAGATTTTAACCTTCTAAGGGCAGCGATACAATGTATAGACTGGGACAGAAATGACAGGTAAAAATACTGAACATTAATGGACAATGTTCAAATCCTGACTAAATAAACATACTTATCACCATATACCATGTGGAAATAAAAGTAGAAGAAGTAAATCACAACCCATGTGGCTTAACAATTACAGTTGAAGATGAGGAGTAAAAAACAAGCATTTAAATTATACAAACAAGAGGGGACAGAGACTGCTTTACGTAAGTACAAGGAAATCAACAAGGCTTGCAAAAGGGCTATTAGACTGGCTAAAATCTAAAATGAAAAATGAATTGCAAAGGAGAGTAAAACTAACCCTAAAATATTTTTTTAAATATATTAATGGGAAGAAGGCCAGGAAGGAAGCTATAGGAACATTACAATGTGACACAGGCCGTCTGAAAATTAGTGACCAGGAAAAGGCAGATGAACTAAATAGGTTATTTTCTTCGGTATACACAAAGGAGGTACCAGTGGTTGGGACACGGCAACATAATGGGGCTATACTACCTTCACAAAATAACTGGTTAACGCAGGAAGAAATCCAAAAGAGGTTGGAAAAAATAAATGTTAAAAGAGCCCTGGGTCCTGATGAAATACATCCAAGGGTACTGAGGGAACTGGGTCTGTAATAGCAAAACCATTATATCTAATTTTTCAAGATTCACTCAACACAGGGTCTCTACCAGATGACTGGAGAAAGGCAGAGGTGATACCTATTTTTAGGAAGGGAGCAAGAGCAAATCCAGGGACTTCTAGACCAGCGAGTCTCACTTCGATAGTGGGAAAGCTTTAAGAAGGGATAATATACAAGAATATGTCTATTCAAACAGGATTATAAGTAGGAGCCAACATGATTTATGAAGGATAGGTCAGGTCAAACAAACCTAATTAGTTTCTATGATGAGGTTAGAAGGATCAAGGCAACTCAGTGGATGTAGTCTATTTGGATTTCGTAAAGACTTTTAATCCAGTGCCACATGGGAGACTATGGAGCAAACTAAGGGATACAGGAATTGCCATAAATATTTGCTTATGGATTAAGAGCTGGCTAAAAGACAGGAAGCAAAGGGTTGTGGTAAATGGAACACTCAGATTGCACTAACATATTTATTAATTACTTTGAAGTGGGATTGGAGTGTGGTGTCACCATTTTTGATGATTACACAAAGTTGCGCAAGGTAATTAAATCAGAAAATGATGTACTTGCCCTCGAAAGGGATTTGCATAAATTAGAGGAATGGGCAAGTGGCAGATGCGATTTAATATGAATACATGTAAAGTTATGAATCAGGGAATGAAAAATAGCCATGCAATTTATAATCTTAATGGAGCAAATCTAGGGATATCAGATTTTGGAAGGGAATTTGTGAATCCTTGTGGACAACCGCCTAGGTAACAGTGCTCAATGCCAAGCAGCATCTGCAAAGGCTAGTAAAAAAATTGCATGTATTAAGAAGGGTATAACAAATTCCTAGTATGGCCTCATTTGGAATATGGAGTACAATGTTGGGCACCACTACATAAAAAGGACATTTTAGAGCTGGAAAAAGTACAGAGAAGGGCAACAAAGCTAATAAAGGGAATGGAGGGGCTAAGTTATGAAGAAAGACTAACCAAATTAAACGTATTTTCTCTAGAAAAAAAGCGTCTAAGAGGGGTATCTTCTAAATATATCCAGGGTAAATACAAGGCTTTGTCAAGGGAACTTTTTGTGCCAAGAGGTTTTCAACTGAAATAATATTAGAAGTAAAAAGATTCCACCTTAAAAAAAAAAAATGGTTCTTCACAGTAAGGGTGGTTAATCTGTGGAATTCTCTACCAAAGGAGGTGGTGACAGCGGATTTGATAGATAAATTTAAAAAGGGATTGGATATATTTTTAAATAAAAAGGGCATTAAGGGCTATCCTGGATAAACAGAGGGAGTATTTATCCAGGGATGAATCAGATTGCCATTATCTGTGGTCAGGAAGGAATTTTATAATTTTTCCCTGTTGAGACAATTGGCAAAGTTTTACTGTTTTTTTTTTTCTGTTAGCCTTCCTCTGGATCAATTAATAATAAATCAGCGTATTGCAGATCAGAGGAGATCTAAAAAAGGTTGAACTTTATGAACTAAAGTATTTTTTCAACTTAAAAAAGCTCCCTTGACAAATCTTTATACTGACCCTGGATGTATTAATATAAAGGTAATCATATCTCCTCTTAAGAAAAAAAGCTTAATTTGGTTAGTCTTTCCTCAACTTATGCCCTTATTAGTTTTGTTGCCCTTCTCTGCACCTTTTCCAGCTCTAAAAAAATGTCTTTTTTATGAAGTGGTGCCCAAAATTGTACTCCATATTCCAAATAGGGGCATACTAGGGATTTGTACAGTGACAGAATTATATTTGCTTCCCTTGCTTCTATACCCTTCTTAATACATACAAATATTTTATTTGCCTTTGCAGCCGCTGCTTGGCTTTGAGCACTGTTACCTAGGTGGTTGTCCACAAGTACTCCCAAATCCCTTTCAATATCTGATACACCTATATTTGCTCCATTAAGATTAAAAATTGCATGGCTATGTTTCCTTCCCAGATGCATATTTATTTGTACTAAATCTCATCTGCCATTTAGATGCCCATTCCTCAATTTTATGTAAATCCCTTTGGAGGGAAAGCAAATCATTTTCTAATTTAATTACCTTACACAACTTCGTGTCATCAGCGAAAATGGAGACACCACACTCCAATTCTACCTCTAAGTCATTAATAAATATGTTAAAAAGGAGAGCACCTAATACTGAACCCTGAGGAGCCCCACTTACCACATTAGTCCAATCGGAGTATGTTCCATTTACAACAACCCTTTGCTTCCTGTCTTTTAGCCAGCTCTCAATCCATGAGCAGATATTTACTGCAATTCCTGTATCTCTTAGTTTGCACAATAGTCTCTCATGTGGCACTGTATCAAAAGCCTTTGAAAAATCCAAAAAGACTACATCCACTGAGTTGCCTTGATCCAGGTTGCTACTAACCTCCTTATACAAACTAATTGGATTTATGAGGGATAGATCATGTCAAACAAATCTATGTTGACTCCTACTTCTAATCCTGCTCACATAGCCATATTCTGTAGTGGAGAAGCTTTTAAAATTGGTTAATAAGGGATAATATACAAAAAGTGAGGCGGACTGGTCTAGAATTCCCCGGATTTGCTCTTGCTCCCTTTTTAAATATAGGTATCACATCTGCTTTTCTCCAGTAATCTGGTAGAGACCCTGTGTTGAGTGTATCTTGAAAAATGTTATATAATGGTTTGGCTATTACAAACCCAGTTCCCTCAGTATGCATTTATAATGGATTAGTTTGAAAAATGTTGTGATCTATACATACATTCTAGCTCTTAAAAGGGTATACAGAAGTTCCCTTAGTTTTAATTGATCCCTAACAAACAGATGCAGATTAGCAGTAAAATAGGTTTGATATTGAAAAGTTCAGTGTACTTACAGATTTATGTACAGCAGAGTTAAATCCTGATTTGCAAACTCCTGAGAGTTTTTACATCACCTTAACGTACTAGCCTATAGCAGCACAGATGCAAGTACGGAATTTAATCTGTTTGTTACTCAAACAGCTGTGCAGTTCAATGTGCCTGCAGCATCCAATTAAAGGCTGGGCGGGGGAAGGAAAGAATGAAAGAAAAGAAAAAAGGGCAGACCAGAAGCAGATACATAGAATGGACTACCAGCATATGTAGTAATTACTCAATTATGCTGAGCAGCTGTCTAGTTAACGCTGTCAAACACAGAGACAAAACCAGCAGCAGATACACAGAATAGACTACCAGCATATGTGGTAATCACTCAATTATACTCAGGCTAGTTAGCTCTGCAAAAAGGGGATGGTAAAAAACAGTAGCAGTAGTTGATATGCAGAATTGAATACCAACAGAAGTGGTAAGGAAGTGTGAAATGTGCTGTAGAGGGACTCTTATATGAAAATACATAGCACCTTCTAACAAAGATATGCGCCAGACTACAAATTCCATGCTGCTTTGCAGCACAGACAGGAACCCCCATACTTTGATACAAATGTTGCAGCTGTGCCTGTGATTGGCCAAACAAATTATGAATTTTATGCTAATTTAGCCAGGGTTTGGAAGGGGCGTTAAAATGCTACTGGCACAAAAAAGAAAACATTTTGTTAACTTCAAGGTACCGAATATACTCTAGTATAAGCAAAACCGTGTATAAGCCAAGGCACCTATTTTACCACAAAATACTGGGTAAAATGAGTGACTCTAGTATAAGCCAAGGGTGGGAAATGTACTGCCCCCTGTGTCCCCCTCTCTCTCCTGTGTCTCTTCTCCCCTCCCCCCTCATTCTCAACCTCCATCAACCCCACTCCTCAACCTCAACCCCCCTCCACAACCTCAACCCCCCTCCTCAACCCCCCTCCTCATCCCTCCTCATCCTCTCCCCTCAACCCCCCTCCTCCTAAACCCCCCTCAACCTCATCCTCCCCCCCTCCTCAACCTCAACCCCCCTCAACAACCCCTATCCTCAACCCCCCTCCTCAACATCCTATAGAGAGACACGCGGCGGGGGGGGGTTAGAGAGACACGCGGCGGGGGGGGGTTAGAGAGACACGCGGCGGGGGGGGGGTTAGAGAGACACGCGGCGGGGGGGGGGGGTTAGAGAGACACGCGGCGGGGGGGGGGTTAGAGAGACACGCGGCGGGGGGGGGGGGTTAGAGAGACACGCGGCGGGGGGGGTTAGAGAGACACGCGGCGGGGGGGGGTTTAGAGAGACACGCGGCGGGGGGGGGTTAGAGAGACACGCGGCGGGGGGGGTTAGAGAGACACGCGGCGGGGGGGTTAGAGAGACACGCGGCGGGGGTGGTTAGAGAGACACGCGGCGGGGCGGGGTTAGAGAGACACGCGGCGGGGGGGGGTTAGAGAGACACGCGGCGGGGGGGGGTTAGAGAGACACGCGGCGGGGGGGGGTTAGAGAGACACGCGGCGGGGGGGTTAGAGAGACACGCGGCGGGGGGGGTTAGAGAGACACGCGGCGGGGGGGTTAGAGAGACACGCGGCGGGGGGGGTTAGAGAGACACGCGGCGGGGGGGGTTAGAGAGACACGCGGCGGGGGGGTTAGAGAGACACGCGGCGGGGGGGGGTTAGAGAGACACGCGGCGGGGGGGGGTTAGAGAGACACGCGGCGGGGGGGGGGGGGGGGTTAGAGAGACACGCGGCGGGGGGGGTTAGAGAGACACGCGGCGGGGGGGGTTAGAGAGACACGCGGCGGGGGGGGGTTAGAGAGACACGCGGCGGGGGGGGGGTAGAGAGACACACGGAGGGGGGGTAGAGAGACACTGAGTGGGGGTTAGAGAGACACGGAGGGTGGGTTAGAGAGACACGGAGGGTGGGTTAGAGAGACACGGAGGGTGGGGGGGAGTAACTCGAGTAAGCGCCGAGGGGGCCCTTTTTAGCCTTAAAAAAAGGGCTGAAAAACTCTGCTTATACTCTAGAATATACTGTAAGTATTTATTTTGGTATTTTTTCATGCAACAAAATGCTTTCATAAACCACTGATTCTACTAATTTAGATAAACATACAATAAGAAGCAAATCTGAACCATATCCAATATACACTACATTAAGAAAACAGGAAAAAAAAACAAAAAAACAGGAAATTCTCATATTTTGGTTTGATTATGTGAAAACAGATATTTCTTTTAGATTTTTCCCCCCAAATGTTTATGCTATTGGCTTAGACAGCAGCTCTTATTTGTTTGGAACATACTTAAATAAAGTGTCTTTTGTAGAACTGCAGTACTACATAATTTACAAAACAAAGGCTTTCCCACTTTTTTTTCTTAGTTTATGTATTACGGTTTCAGTCCTAAGCTACCAGTTACATAGTATTTGGGGTTGAATAGAGACTTTTAGTCCATCAAGTTCAACCTTTTTAGATCTTGTCTGATCATTATAATATATGTGGATTATTTCTTACCCTGTAATAATTGTTAATTGCTAATTATTAATTGATCCAGAGGAAGCCAAAAATAAAAATACTCCCTCTTTAACCAGGATAACCATGTATGCCCTTTTTATTCCAAAAATATATATTCAACTCCTTTTTAAAGTTATCTATTGAATCTGCTGTCACCACCTCCTTTTTAGGAGCAGAACAAACTACTACATTTGAAAATTGTACTAGCATTTCTAGAGTACTTATATATTTAAAAAATATGGCAACTGAAGTTACATTTTATTAATTCATTATACTATACTTTTAAAGATAATTAATGTTTTTTGCACATCTTTATTTCAGATCTTAAGTTATTTTCGGTTTATTTACATAATTGATCGTTTGAACACAGGTATTAAGTATTCATTTGGTCATAGGAATATGCTGTGTTTACATTGCTTTCAAAAGTAAAAAATATGCACACACAACCATTTACAAAATAGTTTTAGAAAAGAATGTTTTAATAATCTCTACATTAATTCTTTACCAAATTGGTGGTAATATTAATTTACTGTGCAGATAATAAAGGAAATGTAATTTTTCTGTGTAAATAAAAACAATGATAAAATTGCTAATTATGTGAGCATGGATTAAATGTAGAGTGGCTATGCATATATTTGTTAAAAACCTGTGGCTGATGCCTTGAGTAAATATTGATCTAGGGGTTCCTAATGCATTTTAGAGCATCTAATTTTGAAAGCAAAGTGTGTGCAGCAGAGAACATTTGGTATCACAATAATTAATCTGATTTCTTTGTAAACAAACAGAGCTCAAGTCCGTTGGTAAACATTTAAATAGCTTACAGCAAGCAAAGACTACATGTCATAAAGTATTATCAAGTGACCTTGCATTACTATTTAATTAATTCAAAGATCTGGCTTGTTCTTTAATTGAACATAATCATTCTTTTTATGCCACATTTTCAGTGGCAGTTACACATTTGTTTTACATCTCTCTCTCTGTATTATTTTAGAAACATGTACAATCAAAATATACTGATATTAAATATAACGGTTTAGAGAGCAGCTTAAATGGCAACTGTGCAATGATAATATATATGTGGGTAATCTTTCGGTGTATCTAACATTATAATTAAAGCAAAAAAACCATAAAGCTAGTTAATAATAACAATAAACATAATAAATGTTGATGCCTCTGCTGGACCTCGGATGTATCCATGATAATTAGGTGGAAGTTGTTTGTGACAGAGGGTCATTAAAATGTGTGGACAGCAAGGGTTGCATCCATTAATGCAATGTAATTTCTTTGGGTCAGTGACAACTAAGGGGTATGACGTCAGTTTTAGTTTTATCCAATTACCTGAATATTACAATACTAGTAGTATTAATTTGAAGCTTTTATTTTTTTAGAGGTCTCACTATGTCACTTGGGTCGACTCCTTTTGCATAATTCGGGACGGGGCAGTTGTAGCAGACTTATTGCTGTGTTTTCCTGTATCTGACCGGTGTAGATTCAACAGTCATAAACCAGAATATACAGCATGAATTCTGCTACAGCTGCCCCACACTTAAAACATTTTTGGAAAATATTAAACATTTTAATGTCCATATTTTATGTCAACACAGCTGCAAACTTTCGCCCCCACTTAATTCCAAGCCTGTAATTACTTTCACACTGCTAGTATGTCTGTGGGTTAGAAATGTGTTACAGATGTATTTAATTGACTCAAGCCCAAAAGTACAGGCTCAAAGACCAATGAAGCAAACCATGCACCGGTAAATAGCATTTCAGGGCATTATCATCATGAAGTAAGCAAGCCCTTAAGTTACAATTTAGACAGAGTCAATAGTAAATGAGACCATCATCATGACATCAGTAAAACATGGAGTTTAAACTACAATTAGTGTTTAGAAGTCTGATCTGCAATCGGACTCGCAATCCAGAAATGTAGACATCAATAAATCAACTGTTCTAGTCCATGCGGGACTCATGATATGTATTAACTTGATTCCCGGAATCAATAGAACACAGAAATAAAACGTAAAAAATATTTATTTTTTTATTGTCGATTTGCGAGCTTGAGGCTGTTGTGCAATTAATTCTAATGTCTTTCATTGCTTTCACAGTATTTTTAAGTACAGTAGTGTGTGCTTATTTGCTTTTGCAGTGTTATTAACAGGTGTTTAACCCACTTCCGAGTCCTATCTAGTACTCATAGAATTTTTTGATACTTTTGCCATTTACGTGTTTGAAGGCAATTGCAGGCTTGTTGAATTGAAATTAAATATGGATTTTGCGTCTTTAGCCATGTTAACATTTACAGGCTTGAAACATAAAAAAGGAGGAGATAAGACGGAGTTACATTTTTGACAAACACAGTGATTTTGAGTCTGTAACTCTCAAACGGATTGCGAGTAGCAAAATGTTGCCAATTAAATATGTAACTTTTATGCACTCCATTCCGAGCTAATGTAATTGCAATTTGGACAATTGAATAGGGGCCTTTGTTAGTTTGGTAAATATTTGAAAAAAATAATGCTTTTTTTTATTTAATCTATAGTGGTCTTTCAAAAGTAATATGGACAGACAATAAACCTGCAATAAACAGCCTTATTAAATTGTGATTCGGTCAATTGAATAGGGCTCTAAATAAGCATAGAGCATATTTTTTTACAGAACGGTTTAGTTAGTGAAGACCTTTCTTTTGGATAGAAGTGCTCACTGAGCACAGTTTAGCTGGGGGTGGAGATGCGGCTAGTGATGACGTCCAGGGAGGTAGCTAGGTTACATTTAGAAGGGGAAGCAGGGGGATCAGGAGGAGGAGGCAGGACAGTTCTGAGTTGGCAAACACCAACAGATTTGCCAGATAGAGGGAACAGCTCTATCTGGCATTGCCATTCCTGAATGGACATCCACAACAGTTTCACTCAAACAGTTCTACTGGAGGAGTGGAAGGGCAGATTAAGCAGAGCAACAGACAGGTTTTGGTGGTAGGTGGCTCCATTATTAGGAAGGTAGACAGGGTGATTTGTCACCAGATCCAAACAAGCGAACAGTTTGCGGTCTCCCGGGTGCTCGAGTTTTTTAACTAGTAGGTGTGGGGGGGGGGGGGGGGGGGTCTATATGGATGTAATGGGGAAGAAAGTGTAGAGGGGATAAGGGAATAATTAAATACTCATGGGGGAGAAGATGGGGGAGGGTTAGTATAGTCAATAGGGGAGGTATTCCTAAGTAACTCAAGTACAGAGGCAGGCACTTCAAAACTACAAATTTAGGCCCTCATTCAATTGCAGTTTGGCCAATTGAATAGGGCTCTAAATAAGCACATGGCATATTTATTTTAAAGAAGTTAGTGAAAACCTTGCTTTTGGATAGATGTTTACTAACTTCTTTAAAATAAATATGCCATGTGCTTATTTAGAGCCCTATTCAATTGGCCAAATCGCAATTGAATGAGGCCCATAGAACATAAGGTGTATGCTCGCTAACGCCAGAAGCTTGCCAGGAAAAATGGGTTACAATTATAAGCAATTAATGAAAAATGGGATTTAATAGGCATTACTGAAAAATAGTGGATGAATCTCATGACTGGACTGTGAATCTGGATGGTTATAATCTACATAGGAAAGATAGGGGCAATGGTAAATGAGGAGTCTATATGTTAAGCCTGTATATATTAGAATATTTTTATTTATTATTTTGGTCTTTCCTTTCGCTTGGTTTAAGTATTTTCTATTTATTTACGGTTTGTTTTTTTTCCCCTTTAGGGATTTGAATTTAAGTGAGTTAGAATATCAATCCGACGCAAGGTTTTTATAGCTTTAAACACATTGCACTCATTATAAAAGGGTTTTCTTTTTAGCCACATTAGTTTTACCACAAGTCATATCTTTTTCACTAAAATAATGGAGAATTTTCAATATGCTTGTTTAATATAGCAATAGGCTACTCATAAGTAAATTTGAAATTGTTGCTACACGCACGAGGCTGCTTAATACACTGATCACAAAAGAGTAGTGTGTATTGCCTGGCGATATGATTATGTCAGTATTTGGAATGTTAAAGCGGTACATTAAAAAATACTGACACTCATACCGCCCTTTCCCCTTATCCTCCTCTTTTTCCCCACTTCCCTCCTCCCTATCCTCCTCCTCACTTCCCCCCTCTTCAATCACCTCCATTGCCGTCTCCTCCTTTTCTCCCTTAACCTCCTCCCTCCTAGTCATCCTCCTCCCCCCTTGCCTCCCCTTCCTCCTTTATCCTCCTCCTTCCCCCCCTTCCTCCCTTATCCTCCTCCTTCCCCCTAAGCTCCTCCTCACTTCACCCTCTCCAGGTCCTAATCCCCCTCTCACCTTACTTGTTATTGTGATCAGATGAGCTCCCTGCTCATCTCTCCCCATGCAGCATGTCTTCCAGCAGTAAAGTGACCGGCATATGCCAATAACGTGAAGTCACAAGCGCGTCACGTCATTAGCATATTCCGGTAACTTCACTGCGAAAGACATGCTGCATGGGGAGAGATGAGCAGAGAGCTCATCTGATCACAATAACAAGTAAGGAAAGAGGGGGGATAGGGACTTGAGAGGATGAAGTGAAGAGGAGGTTAGGGGGAAGGAGGAGGAGGAAGATGATCAGGGGGAAGGAGGAGGAAGGGTGTGCTGAGGGGACCCAGGCAATTTTGGCAGCACTGGGCCCCCTGCAGTAACCCCGAGCGTGGCTCGGGGTTACCGATTTAGAAACAGTAAATTAACCCAGAGGCACGCTCGGGATTACTGCTTAAGTGTTTAAACACAAATTTTAGCACTTAAAGACAAGTTGATTCTTAGATAAGATAGTATTAAGCACATTCACTTTCTTAGCAGTCAATAACATACTTACACTTTCTGGATGTCCTTCCCCCTATTGGGAGTAGATAATGAAATAGCCTTCTATATGAAACACACTTATTTTGCATCTATGGACATAACATGAGTTCTCTCGATAATTTAGAAATACATCTAGAACTGCTGGGGCTGAGATAAATTAGTTTCCAAGTGAGGAAGATTATACCTCATTTGATTATGAAATGTTGCTGATGTATTTCTCCCTGGACCGAGTCGGGCAAGCTCTTGGTTACAATTGGGAAGGTGAGCTAGTTTAATAGAATGTCAGCTTATGCTCGATCATCTCTTTGGGCAGCCAGTAGAAAGTAGTAGTGGCCAGCCAAAGTAGAAGATGTAACAAAACTCTGGGAGATCACCAAGAGGTTTGTTTTAAAGTTTGTGCTAGTTACTGTGTTTTTTGTTTAAATGTATGTGATATGTTTTTTGTGGAATTGCATCTCAGTGAGAGGGATGACCTGCCGGAGTGTATACCTGCAGGTTAGTATGGAGGGTACCTTGGGTAAAGGTCTTAGAGTTTCAGTGCTTTGCCAAAGTATTCACCCCCCCCCCCCCCCTTGGCATTTTTCGTGTTTGTTGCCTCACAAATAACCAGGTGTTAACCTGGGACTTGTGGGAGGGAACTTCTCTCCTCCCCTATATAAACCCCTCCCTTAACCTACATCCTCACCTGAAAATATTCACTTTTCAGGTTGCACGCCGTCCGTTTGCAACCGCCGGCTCCCTGCTGTTCCTCTGCTTCTCGCAGGGTCGTCCCATGCCTGCCGTTTTCTCCCTCCCCTTTTTGGGCTCCCCCGTCTCCCCGGCCGGCATCCTTCCACGCTGCTTCCCTAGCCGTTCCTGCACTCTCCCGCATCTCCTGTTCCTCCTCACTCCTGCCCGTTTCTCCCCTCCTCCTAGCCCTTGCCCAGTCTTACCTCTGCGTCCCGATGGCCCCCTCCTGTTGCTCCACCGTCTCCGGTCTCATCCTGCGTCCCGCATCGCTGTTTTCGGGCGTCCCGGCGCGCCCCTCACAGCCCGGGTCCTTCTTGCTCCGCCGCTTCCCATGCCTCCTCCGCTGCTGCCCGGCTCCCTTCCTCCAGACACCTCCGCCGCCGCTCGCGGCAAGCCCTTCTTTGGGTGGCACGCCCATCTTTCGGTGGCCCCGCCTCTCTTTCTCCGGGTTCGCTGCTGGCGCTTGCGCCGCGCCCCTCCATCGGCGGCCCCGCCCTTTTTGTTCCATCCCTCCGCCGTCCCATGCCGCGGCTCCTTTTTCCTTTCTCCCCTTCCTGCCCTCCCGTGGCCTGGCTCCTTTGCCTCGGGCGCCCTGCTGGCGCTCGTGCCACGCCCCCCTCTTGTCGACTCCGCCTCCTCCTGCCTCCTTCCCTGGCTTGGCTCTTTTTGCCTCCGGCGCCCCGGTGGCGCTCGCGATTCGCCCTTCTCTTGCCGGCTCCACCTTCTCCTGCGCTCTCCCTCTATGGCGCTCACGCCGCCCCTCTTCCGGCAGCCCCACCTCCTTTTCGTTGTACCTTCCCTCGCTCTGCGCTTCCGCTTCTCTTGCGCCCCCTGTTCGCCCAGCTTCGCCTCTCTTGGCCAGTTGTTCCCCCTATCATTGCCTTTTTTGGCCTCTACTCTGTTCTCACACTCGGATCACGCTAGCACCAAACACTGCCATGTTCTCGTGCTGGCAGACTCAAATCAATCCTTTTAGTTACCAGCCATATACCTATCGTATTACTAAACGTACACCATACACCATTCAGTAATTAAAATCTACATGTGCAAATCAGACCTGCCAGAGCACATCTCCTTCATGCACCCGTCTCAGTCAGTCCAATTCACCCCCCTTTTACCTGAGACCAAGTCTCTAGCTAAATCTAATCACAGGCTCACCTTCATATAGCATTACAATCTAGTAAATACATAACTACTATACTTCACGAACAACTTTTTCGTTTACCATGCACCCACAGTTACGCTTCGAACAGTCACTTCCCTACGTCATACGCATCATTGCCATCACGCATTCGGCTCAGTACCATACGGCCAAATGGACTTTGCTCTAACCTCGTCCCCTCATCGAAACCATTCATTTCAATCCCTACACGTACGCCATGCCATATACCAGTCGCTCACCTCCAACTGCTTCTTTCTTTCACTAGACTCTAACGATAGCCATGGCCGACCAAGCCATCTCGGACGCCGAGAGCTCTCCCTCACAGGCCGCCTCATCTCCACCGAGATCACCATCCATACCAGGCAGCCATGCTTCATACCGTAAATTGGACCATCCCTCGTATAATCCAGGAACTCATAGACAGAGGCATACCATATCCTGCCACCGCCAGGAAAGTAGAACTCTACCGACTCCTAAAGGAATCTCACTCAAAAGCCTCCCAACTTACCACCATCGGACCCAATCGCCCAGATGCAACACATGTTGTCGGACATCGCGGCATCCATAAACTCTCTGGAATCACGCATGACCAGACTAGAAGACCCATGAACCCTGGGACCAAAACCAGGCCCCACAACTTATGCTGACAGACCAGGTTAAACTTCAAACATTCTTCCTGCCATTATGCCATCCCATTTCGTCTCCCCTCAAATCAGGAGAGATATATTAGACGGCAAGGACATCAACCTCGTGCTATTACTTATTCCAACCCAAGAAGGTTCAGAGAATAAAAACAATGACACAGGGGGATGTATCCATTACGATCCGTGCCAAAGATCCTCGCCTGAATCGAAAACTGGCGGTAACCGAATTCGTGTCCATCTGGCCTCGGCCACACACAGCGCCAAACGCCGCCACTAACGTAACTCCAGCCCTCTACGCCACAGTCGCTTGGGGCAAACAGTGGACAGGCCAAACCGTTCTCCTGCTCACGAATCACGTGCCAACTCACCGCACAATAACCAAACTCAAAACAGACGACATTGCATCCATGTCGCTAATACGAGAGTTGGCTTACATCTGCCTCAAACCAATGTCGCATTTATTCCAAACTCATCACTGCTCACCTTACCATACCCGTTTTTTCTCCGCAGGATATCCAATCAGTGCCACACCACTACAACCACCTCAAGTTCCACGCAACCTGGCCTGACGACACTGATCTGAGCCGCCCAAGATACCATGAGTCAAGGACTGTCGTCCAATACACAAAGGACATATGCTAGACCATGGCACTTATTTACTATATTCACTGCCCATTACCGAATAAAACCTCCATATACTCCACCACCATAACCGCCTTTGCCTCCCATTGCGATTGTCGTCTCCACTTACACCCGCACACCATCAAAACGTATCTAGCGGGCGTGCAGTTTCACCTCACCGCCCTATTTCAAACCGACAAATCAATCATATCAGCCTCAAATCATTTCTCAGAGGCCTACAGCACAGAGCACCCCCCTCCAAACTACAACGTCATCCCATAGATGGCGCACTTTTCAAAAGGTTGACCACCCTGCCTTCCACGAACCCATTCGGCCCCGACACATCCAGGACGATCTGAGGGGCCATCATGCTTGCTTTCTACGGCTTCCTGCGTCCAGGTGAGTTTACCACTTTGCAAAACAACCCTCACTATCTCACCAAGCAGGACATAACTTTACATTCAGATCACTTCACGCTCACACTCCAGCGCACCAAAACAAGTCGCAAACCTATACTCATAACATACTATCCATCACACAACGACTGGTGTCCAGCCTCCACTATTAAATCCCACTTAAATTCAATATCTTCCAAACCAACCACTCCTGAGCTTATCAAGCCAACGCTTGACCACCTTCATACACTACATTAGACTGCTGCTACTCAAACTCGGCCTAGACCCTTACAGCTATTCAGGACACTCTTTTCGCATTGGAGCCGCCTCTTCAGCCTTCAAAGCCAACATTCCCACGCACATTATTCAATCCATGGGTCGATGGAAGTCAAATTGCTACACCCGCTACATACCTTTTCCCATTGCAGAAACTAAACAGGCTTTTCAAACCATCACTCATTAACCTCCTCCCTAAAATTCTGCTCACTTTTTGGCCTCTAAGCAGACTAAAATGGGTCTAGTAGCAATTGCCACACACCAGCTACTACCCAAGAGAAGGTCACGACCACAAATAACCAGGTGTTAACCTGGGAGTTGTGGGAGGGAACTTCTCTCCTCCCCTATATAAACTCCTCCCTTAACCTACATCCTCACCTGAAAATATTCACTTTTCCCTCCCACCTCACCCCAATTTAGGCCTTCTTCTCTACCCCTAAGCCCTCTAAGCAGACTAAAATGGGTCTAGTAGCAATTGCTACACACCAGCTACTATTCAAGAGAAGGTCACGACCACAACCTGGAATTAACATGGATTGTTTGAGGATTTGCATCATTTAATTTACAGAACATGCCCACAACTTTGATGATGCTTTTTATTATCTTATTGTGAAGCAAGCAAGAAATAGGACAAAATAACAGAAAAAGTAAATGTGCATAAGTATTCACCCCCCTAAAGTCCAAGTCGCTTTGGATAAGTCTCTATGAGCTTGCCACATCTTACCACTGGAAGTTTTGCCCATTCCTCCTTGCAAAACTGCTCTAGCACCTTCAAATTGGATGGTTACCGCTTGTGAACAGCAATCTTTAAGTCTGACCACAGATTTTCTGTTGGATTGCGGTCTGGGCTCTCACTAGGATATTCAAACACATTTACATGTTTTCCCTTAAACCACTCAAGTGTTGCTTTAGCAGTGTGTTTGGGGTCAATGTCCTGCTGGAAGGTGATCCTCCGTCCTAGCCTCAAATCACAGAGTTGTACAGGTTTTGCGCAGGAATATCCCTGTATTTAGCACCATCCATCAACTATGACCAGTTTCCCAGTCCCAGCTGCTGAAAAACATCCCCACAGCATGATGCTGCCACCACCATGTTTCACTGTGTTCTTTAGGTGGTGTGATGTGTTGATTTTAGTTTGCTCCAGATATAGGTCTCAGAGCACCTTCCTCCATACAGAGTCCCCAACATGCTTTTTAGCAAACTCAAAATGTGCCATTTTGTTTTTTGCTGAAAGTAATTGCTTCTTCTGGCCATTCTGCCATAACACCCAACTCTACGGAGCGTACTGCTTATTGACGTCCTATATACAGGTAACTTAGGTTTCTGTGCTGCCTCTCTGATTAATGCCTTCCTTGCCTGGTCCGTGAGTTTTGTTGGGCGGGGCCGTCTCTTGGCAGGTTTGCTGTTGTGCCATGTTCTTTTCATTTGGTTATGATAGATTTGACGGTGCTCCTGGGGTCAAAGATTTGGATTTTTTTTTTTTTTTTTTTTTATAATCTATCCCTGACTTGTACTTCTCAACAACATTGTCCCTTACTTGTTTGGAGAGTTATTTGTCTTCATAGCATTGTTTGGTTAGTGGTGCCTCTTGCTTAAGGGTTGCAGCCTCTGGGGGCTTTCAAAAAAGGTGTGTATATGTAATGACAGATCATGTGACACTTAGATTGCACACAGGTGGACATCATTTCACTAATTATGTGACTTCTGAAGGTAATGGTTATGAAGGCTATAAAAAGCTCTGGAACCAAAGGGGGTGAATACATACGCACATGCCAATTTTCTGTTTTCTATTTCTAAAAAATAGTTTTATGTATATATTTTTCTCATTTTACTTCAACAACTTAGACTATTATGTTCTGATCCTGATGGATTAACAAAACATTGAACTTAAGGCTGTAATGTAACAAAATAGGTAAAAAGGGGGTAAATACTTTTGCAAGGAACTGTATGTCTCAGAATGTTCAAGGTTTGAACAACATGAAAATTCTTGTTGGAAAAACCTAATATAATCTGTATTCAAGAGAGTCACTGGAAATTAGGGAAGCACCCTAGATGGTAAATACCTGAATCAAATTCACTCTACATAAAAAAAATAAAAAATACACAGAAGTCGAACCCGAAGGGAGATTTGCTTTCTGGATTGGCAAGATAAATAACGAAACTGTCACCGTGGTTAATTTGTATGCCCCCAACTCCGCCAAAAAAGATTTTTAAAATCCATTTTGAAACTAGTGCAAAAGTTTAGGATTGGACTTACGTTTGTATGTAGAGATATAAATATGTGTATAGACCCCCATATACAGTCAGGTCCATAAATATTGGGACATTGACACAATTCTAAACTTTTTGGCTCTATATACCACCACAATGGATTTGAAATGAAACGAACAAGATGTGCTTTAACTGCAGACTTTCAGCTTTAATTTGAGGGTATTTACATCCAAATCAGGTGAACAGTGTAGGAATTACAACAGTTTGTATATGTGCCTCCCACTTTTTAAGGGACCAAAAGTAATGGGACAATTGGCTGCTCAGCTGTTCCATGGCCAGGTGTGTGTTATTCCCTCATTATCCCATTTACAAAGAGCAGATACAAGCTCCAGTGTTCATTTCAAGTGTGCTATTTGCATTTGTTGCTGTTAACTCTCAATAGGAGATCCAAAGAGCTGTCACTATCAGTGAAACAAGCCATCATGTGTGTCAAAGTCGACAATCAAGAGAAGACTTCACCAGAGTAAATACAGGGGGTTCACCACAAGATGTAAACCATTGGTGAGCCTCAAAAACAGGAAGGCCAGATTAGAGTTTTCCAAACACCTAAAAAAAGCCTTCACAGTTTTGGAACAACATCCTATGGACAGATGAGACTAAGATCAACTTGTACCAGAGTGATGGGAAAAGAAGAGTATGGAGACGGAAAGGAACTGCTCATGATACAAAGCATACCACCTCATCAGTGAAGCATGGTGGTGGTAGTTTAATGGCATGGGCATGTATGGCTGCCAATGGAACTGGTTCTCTTGTATTTATTGATGATGTGACTGCTGACAAAAGCAGCAGGATGAATTCTGAAGTGTTTCGGGCAATATTATCTGCTCATATTCAGCCAAATGCTTCAGAACTCATTGGACGGCGCTTCACAGTGCAGATGGATAATGACCCGAAGCTTACTGCAAAAGCAACCAAAGAGTTTTTTAAGGGAAAGAAGTGGAATGTTATGCAATGGCCAAGTCAATCACCTGATCTGAATCCGATTGAGCATGCATTTCACTTGCTGAAGACAAAACTGAATGGAAAATGCCCCAAGAACAAGCAGGAACTGAAGACAGTTGCAATAGAGGTCTGGCAGAGCATCGCCAGGGATGAAACCCAGCGTCTGGTGATGTCTATGCGTTGCAGACTTCAGGCTGTAATTGACTGCAAAGGATTTGCAACCAAGTATTAAAAAGTGAAAGTTTGTTTTATGACTGTTAATCTGTCCCATTACTTTTGGTTCCTTAAAAAGTGGGAGGCACATATACAAACTGTTGTAATTCCTACACCGTTCACCTGATTTGGATGTAAATACCCTCAAATTAAAGCTGAAAGTCTGCAGTTAAAGCACATCTTGTTCGTTTCATTTCAAATCCATTGTGGTGGTGTATAGAGCCAAAAAGATTAGAATTATGTCGATGTCCCAATATTTATGGACCTAACTGTAGATATAAAATCTAATAAAAACCCTATCCCGATAAACTATATGTAAACATGTCTAAACTGTTTCAAGAAGAAGTCTGTAAACATCAACTTTTTGATGCATGGAAAATTTTCCATCAAAATGAAAAAGATTTTTAATTCTATTCCCACAGACACAAAGCATACACTAGTTGACTCTCTTAGTTGATGCAACAATCCTGAATATGCTGGAGAAAGTAGAGATTGGTAATATAAGCATTTCTGATCATGCAATGATAAAACTTACTCTAAAAAGTAAATAATCTTCCTAAACCTAAGAAAGTTGCTAAGATGGATAAATCTCTATTTGAATCCTCAGCAAAGAGAGAAATTACTAAATTAAATTAAAATATTTTTTAAGCTAATATCAACTCCGTGGTCTCTCGATTTACTGTTTGGAATTCACATAAGGCATACATAAGAGGACTATTGACTAGTTGGGCAATCAGATGAAAAAAGGGAGAAGGGTGCCTCCTTAAGAGAATTATACATCCAATTGGCGCTCTTAGAGAGAAATAACAAAACTAACCCCAATTCAAAAACACTTTAGAGATTGTAAACACTCAGGCTCAGATAAAGAGATACAATTGATGGCTGATAAGAATAGATGGACATACCAACAAAGATTTTACCATCACAGCAACAAGGTAGGTAAGTTACTAGCCAACTCTTTAAAGAAAAGAGAATGCAATAAAAAAAATCTCTGCGAAAATCCAGAAGAAATAAGCACAATATTCCATAACTATTACAAATCTTTGCACAACTTAGAAAAATCAGACAACTTCATTAAAGCAACTCCATAGGATATTAATACATTTCTTGATGAGATAAACTTGCCTAAAATCTCAAGTTTGGATTTGGAACTTCTAAACCAAGAGATATCTCACGATGAGGTTAAACAAGAGAAAGTCCACGAGGATGGACGAAACGGCCCGTTGGCACTTATATCAGCAGTCATAGAGGACAGAGACCACTGGAAGACAAACCAGACACAGTCAATTGACGGGACAAGCCATATTGATACAAATAAAGCGTATCAATTGAACAGCAAGTATACTAAGTGTGGCAACGTTTTGCCAATACACTATACGGTTATATGTTATCTGCAGCTTTTGGTATCATTCATTTCTTTTTGATGTTATAGTGTCCCAAGTGTCTTGGATATTGATATTGATATATAGACACCTCCAGTTTATTTATGATCTCTGTTTTACTCTATATGTCGTTTTTTTAAACGTAAGTTATTTTATATAGAATAATCCTATGATTATCAGTATATCCTGACTTGTTCAGGTACATCAGTTTATTCTGATATATGAGGATTAAAAACGTCATTGATTTATTATTTTTGAACACATTAACCCTTTATTTAGGGTACCTTTCATGACCAGAGCTTTATATTGGTGGTGATACTGATTTATCCTCATCCTTATACAATTTATCCATTCTGTATAATGCACCAATTTTATTACTTTTAAGTGGCGGTATTTCCGGATACAAAATATCCCATTAAAGTTACTAAAGTTACTACCCACTAAAGTTATTTATATTCTTTTCAGATAATAGTGGTGTCAAGCACCAAGGGTATAATAGATATAGATAATACTTTTTTCCTCTAGGTAAAGATAAGACGAGGTGGTATCAATTAGAAGAGGCATCTCTGGTGAGAGGTTCTCTCCCAAAGTTGCTATGGCATAATCCTACGGACAGTGACAATAAAATATCATCCTCTTGGATTGTTACAAAAAGGTATAAGTTTTTGGAACAAATTGAATAGACTGGCCCTTATCCCTTTATCCGAGCCCTTTGATACCTTTACAATCTCTAAATGTTAGTGATGATAATCCACGTAAAGTTAATTGGATTCATTGGGGAGTTATTATATAAATCTTTTACTTTTGTAACACAATTTTATACGCTTTTGAAGAAATGGGTCAAAAATACGGCCTTCCCTCAAACAAGTGGTTGGAATACAACAGGCTCAAACAATGCCTGAGATTACTTAAAATACACCATACCCTGAGTTGACAGCTTTAACCATTTGAACAAATGTGTAATGTTAAACAGGATACACACTAACAGCCTTATTAAATTGTGATTCGGCAAATTTAAAAAGGGCTCTATTTAAGCACACAGCATATTTCTTTTACAGAAGTTTTTAGTTATCCAAAAGCAAGGTCTCTACCAAAAAACTTCTGTAAAAAAAATATGCTGTGTGCTTAAATAGAGCACTTTTAAATTTGCTGAATCACAATTTAATAAGGCTGCTAATTTCCAAATACTTAGTCTTTTAAGATAAAAGAATGGGAGAAAGAAATAAATTTGACTTGGACTCAAGCTTTTCGAGATACTGATAGATATATCAAGAATTCTACTTACAGGGAAATTTATTTCAAAACTCTACAAAGATGGTATTATGTACCAACTGTGGTAGCTAAATTTGTTGATAAAAATGGATCGGATAAATGTTGGAGAGAATGCAATAAAGTTGGAACTTTTAAACATACATGGTGGGATTGTATTAAGATGCAACAGTTCTGGAAAAAGGGGTTTGAATATCCCTCCACAAATTAAAACAAATTAGGCCTGCTATAGAAATGGCGTTATTCCACATTTTCCCCAAAGGGGGGTTTCAGAAAGAAAGAGCATACTCAATTCAACATTTTATGGTAGCCAAAAAAAGGATATCCTGTAATAGGAAACATGTTTCTACTCCTACATGGAAATTTGTGATAGAGGAAGTTAACTCTTGAAAGAGAATTTATGCAATTACATGATTTACCTGTAGATAAAGTAAAATAAAGTAAAATGTCACTCTGGGACAGAGTCCATGCCTCTTGATATGAAGCTGGAGGTTGCCGACTGGCGATTGTTCCCTCTCTCCCCAATCTAATTCTTCTCAATCTTTGTTAAGGTTTGTTTTTTTTTGTACATTGTCGAAGAGTGTTATGTTTTTTTCTTTGGGGGGGGGGGATATTTTATATTAATGCAATCAGACCAAATCAAATTTTAGATAGATGTGATGTCTACTCAATGTCTATATGTTAGGTTTTCTATTGTTAAAAATAAAATAAATTATGAGCAAAAAAAAAAAGCCTAAATACAACCCTATAGTAAGAGAAGGTATTTATGCTGGAACTAGTGGTAATGTTGAATCTTTGTGGGTAGAGTTAAAAAGCGGAGCAGCAAATTCCAAAAGAATATTGGTTGGAGTATGCTAAAAAAAAAAAATACAAAAAGTAAAATTGAAAGCGAGGAAATGCAATTATTGTTACAGATTGGAAATGTAGCTAAGCATGGGCAAGTTCTAATAATGGGAGATTTTAATTACCCTGAAATAAACTGAATAAATGAGACCAGCAGTTCAGCTAAAGGGAGCAGGTTCTTGAATACACTCAGGGATCATTATCTGGCCCAGGTTGTACAAGAGCCTGCTAGAAATGAAGCTATCTTAGTTTTACTCATCACAAATAATATTGATATAGTATCAAATGTTGAAATAGGGAAATCTTTTGGAAAACTGACCACAACAGGCTCATTTGAGATTGAGTAAAAAAAAAAAAAAAAAAAAATGTAAAGGGGCCAACAACATTTTTTTAAATTTTAAAAAGGGAAGATTTTAACAGTCCAAGGGCAGCAATACAAAGTATAGACTGGGACAAAGAACTGATGGGTAAAATACTGAACATAAAAGGGACAACATTTAAATCCTTACTAAATATAAACACTTATCACCATATACATATAAAACAGGCATTTAAAATTGTACAAACAAGACAGAGGCTGCCTTATGTAAGTACAAGGAAATCAACAAGGCTTGCAAAAAAGCTATTAGACTCGCTAAAACAAAACAGTTAAGATTAGTTGCAAAAGAGAGTAAGACTAACCCTAAAATATTTTTTAAATATTTTAATGGGAAGAAAGCCAGAAAGGAAGCTATAGGAAAATTATAATGTGAATCAGGCTGTCTGATAATTAGTGATAAGGAAAAGGCAGATGAGCTAAACATTTATTAAGAAGGGTATAGAAGCAAGGGAAGCAAATATAATTCTGCCACTATACAAATCCCTAGAACACCCTCAAGGACATTTTAGAACTGGAAAAGGTACAGAGAATGGCTAGAAAAATAGTAATGGGAATGAAGGGGCTAAATTATGAAGAAAGACTAACAAAATTAAACTGATTTTCTCTATAAAAAAAATCTAATAGGGGATATGACTACATTCTATAAACACATCCAGGGTCAGTATAAAGCTTTGTCAAAGGAGCTTTTTACTTCTAACCATCCTTTGAGGTTAGAAGTAAAAAGATTCCACCTTAAAGAAAGAAAAGGGTTCTTCACAGTAAGGTTGGTTAATCTGTGGAATTCTCTACCAAAGGAGGTGGCGACAGTGGATGCAATAGGTAACTTCAAAAAGGGACTGTATATATTTAATTAAAAAGGGCATTCAGGGTTATCCTGGTTAATTACAGAGGGAGTATTGAACCAGGGAGGAATCCGGTCGGCAGTATCTGGGGTCAGGAAGGATTACATTTTTGTCCCTTTTGAGACGATTGGCTAAGTTTCACTTGGGTTTTTTCCTGTTTGCATTCCTCTGGATCAATTAACAACTAATCCGCATATTGCAGATCAGAGGACATCTTAAAAAGGTTGAACTTGATGGACTAACCTCAATCACATATGTAGTTGTGAGCATCCGAAATGTTGCTAACGCTCGCAAGAACTACGTCCCTCGCGAAGCGAGGGATGCAGTTCGCGAGGGGCCGCATTTGCGGAAGGTGGAGGCTCCAACGTCGGCTGTGTTTGTCCGCAAATGCGGACCCTCCCAAAGCGAGGGGACGCATTTGCGGAGGTGGAGGCTCAAAAGGCGCCTCACACGCGGTTAACACACACACGCAAGACATAGAAAAAAAACTACCAACTGCGTCCCTCGCAAAAAACGGCGCGCATGAAAACATCAGAAACACAATAAATAAACACAACAAACACATACAAAGCTTTCTTACAGCAAGGGGGGGCATCCAGCACCTCGAAAAGTGAATTTACACGTCCATTTAAGTCCAAAAAACCGAGTTTAAACTGCCGAAAATCACCTAAGCGAGAGAAAAAATGGCCTCCGAATGAAATGAAAACGAGGCTACACACGCAATACTATAGTGACTCACAAAACTGAAACAACGCTACAGTCAACTTTACGAGGTACGCAACACATACTATGCGGCACGTACCACACTCATATTAACCACCATTTTGAAAACTACTACGCATAAAATGGCAGATAGAACGCAAATTGTAAGCTGGAATGCAAACAGAGCATGCGTATTGCGTTCTAACGATCTGAGGCACCTCAAAGTTTATAAATACCGCCTACTTTCCAGAAAATTCTACATTTCTACTCAGGTGATTAACGGAGTGACTGGATAGTTAACTGCTGCTGTTACTAGAGAAGATAATTATTTCCTAATTTCCTACTTTACACTGTGCAAATTACAACTGAGAGGTAAGTTATAATATTACATTTTATTACCAAGACAGCAAAACAAAAAACACAAAAAAAAAAAAAACTTTAACTATGAAAATGTGATTCATGTATAGTGACATGTGACACGCACATTCATGTGTATAGGCCCTACAACAAACTAATGTTACCCGAAGCAGATTTATGTGTATAGGCCCTTTAACAAACTAATGTTAACCAAAACTAATTAAAGAACTATATTTAAATGACATTAATTTACTGCAACTAATAACAAAAAATAATATGACACCAATACATATGGAACCTCAAGCTGAATCTTCGCCCGTTTTTCATTATTCAAACACACTCTGCATCAACAGCATCACTCAAGAATTTGCACCGTGGACTGTGAAAGAGAATCCCTTTTAAAGAACACAAAGAAGGAAGAAGAGGTAAGAAAAATACATTACATGTTGAAAAAGACCATGCTTTGCTAAATCAAAAAGAAATATACAATTAACCATTTAACTTTCTTTCAAACAAACAGACACTACAAGAAGACTGGCGGATTAAGATTGGCAGGAGGGGACCCTCTGTCATTCGGACAAGAACACTTCCATCAAGGTAAAGTATAACAAGTAGAAAAAATAAAAGGAAATATATATGTTTAATGGACGCCAATATAAACATTAAAAGTAAAAAAAAATATACATATACACAAATGTAATAAAGACTAAAACACAGTTCAACAAACTTCAAACACCTATACAATTTACAAAGAAAGACAGTTTCAGAAAAAAAAAAAAAAAAAAAGGAGGTGGTCACAAAACAGGATAGCATCCGAAACATTAGCAACATACATAAAACAAAAGTATTCCTCCTCTTTACTGTAAAATAACCTCCAACCATCACCCACAAGCCAAATGCAGCAACCAAAAGGTGGTAAACACAAAATAGGATAAAACAAAAAAGCCTACCAT
Organism: Discoglossus pictus; assembly: GCA_027410445.1. NCBI lineage: Eukaryota > Metazoa > Chordata > Amphibia > Anura > Alytidae > Discoglossus > Discoglossus pictus. The sequence continues at coordinate 258,478,561 of CM050166.1, read as the reverse complement.
GATATAGAAAAAGGCAATTAACATTCATTTTTACTGTCCAACATAATTTAATACTCATAAAGAAGAATAATTAAGCAAATAAAGTATGCAAAATATGGTGGACACAAAAAAGGATTGTACCAAAAATCACACAAACAGAAAAGTTAATTAATATTCTTCTTTACGGTTTAACAACCTATAAGCCTTACAAAGAAGCCGTAATAAGCATACCAAAAGTGGTGGACACTAAGACAGGATAATGCTAAAAACATTGTGATAAGATCCAAAATAGTAAAAACATTATTACAGTAAAAAAAAAAAAAAAAAGGATAACTGTAATATACAAATACAATTAAACTATTTTAAAAGGTTGCACAAAAAACAGCATAACAGTAAAATTCACCATAACAGATACAATAGACCAAAACAATGAAATATGCTATTCATTACAAATACATTACAATAAAATAACATTTTACTTTTTCTTTTACAACAGAGACTTTATGAAGAGCATCGGACGAAGACTTTGAAGAGCGGACCAACAAAGATTCGGCTTGAAATCACACTTCAACCAAGGTACAGTATAACAAGTAAAAAAAAGAGAAAACTAAATAAACATGTTTGCTCTGCATACATGTCAACAGAAAAAAAAAAAAAAAAAAAACAATAACACCCAATAATTATAAGCTTTACCAAAATATTACTGACACATTTGTCATTTACCTATTTGTCTTTTACGGACAACAATGTTTAACATTAAACCAAAACTTCAATCTACACAAAAAAATAAATAAAGAAAACAGCATAGTCCACAAAAGTGTGAAAACACACACTAAATATATATCATTCTCAATTACCAGTCGTAATGTACAATATTAAGCATATAACCTAAACAAACACATAAAAAAGAATACTACAACAAATAGTACTAACACCAAAAAAAAAAAAAAAATTCATAGCCCAATCCCCTGTAGCAAAAATTACAAAGACTAATTTTTGCCTTCTACTATGTCTGTAACCCAAAAGTACAACAAAAAAAGAAATTACCAAACCCCAAAAAATATACATTTCAATTAACACTATACACCTACTATATGTAGAAGGTATAGTGTAATTTCCTTCAGTGTGCTATTCATGTTAGGCAAAAACTGCAACCTACGACAGAAAGAGCAAAAAAATAAAAAAAAATTATTTAACAATACAAAGAAAGTACAGCTACAATGAAGTTCAATCAGATATAAACAAACTGTGGTTAATTTTTTTTTTTTTACATTTTTTATCATCATCTCAAACTAAACTAATTATACATTATTTTCTTTTACAGATTAACATGGCTGATGTCGAGAGCAAACAAGAAAAGAGAATACGTCAAACTAGAGAACGACAAGAGAGATGGGCACAAGCAGACACCAGAGGAGTTTTGTGAGGCCTCTCATTTTAAACAGGAGAGACCCAGAGATGGCCAATTTATTAGTTGCTGTCAAAAAGGCAAGTTCAAACTTCCATAAAGAAAAGAATTTCCAATCTTTTTACAAAATATTATGACTGAACCTACTTTTCCAAACTACAAAAATTTTAAGACAAACATAAGATCCTACAATAGTGCCATATCCTTTGCATCTATGGGGGCAACATTAGCTGCTAATGTACCAGGACATGGGCCTTACTGTTTTAAAGTCCAAGGCCAAATTTACCATTGTATTTCCCATTTACATCCAGAGGAAGGAGAGCAAAGAAAATTTGCTCAACTATATGTCCTAGATACAATGGAAGCTGTTGACCAACGTATGCAGCTGGAAGAAAATAAAAATTGCTTACCCAGTGTTTTTATAGAGCTGGATAACCCCTACAGTAAAGCTTATAAAAAAAATTGGCAGAAGTTGAAAATGAACAACAACTTCATGCACAAAGACATCAGTTACCAATCCCAAAGGTCAATATGGTGCTTAAAAGAGACAGACATACTGATAAACGTTGTTATAACTTGCCAACATCAAATGAGGTTGCAATGGTCTTTCAGAATGAGGAAGGAGAACCACCATTTCAAAGAGACATTAGAATATATCCCAGAAATGAGGAGCAACCATTCATTAATATCAGTATGTTAAGTCCAAATTTAGATCCAATGACATATCCCATTTTTTCCCCACACGGAGAAGCAGGTTGGAAACCATAATTAGCACTTCCCAGTTAATCAAATGCTAAAGCCAGAATCAGAAAGAATGTTTCCATGCTTGAATATAAAGTAGCTCAAATTGCCATTTGAAATACATTTAATCCAATTTTATGTGGTGGAAAACTAACACAACAATGGATTATTGATTCCTATTTGCAAGTTGAGGCCAATAATTTAAACTTTATAAAATATCAACAAGATTAACTACGTGTAGAACAATATTCTGGACTAATGGACTATGTTGCTGAGGTGGCTACAAGCAGAGACATGAGAGCTGGCAAAGCCATAATTTTACCATCTTCCTTTCAAGGATCTCCTCGAAAAATGAGAGAAAGATACAATGATGCTATGGCTATTGTGACAAAATTTGGAAAACCTGATTTATTTCTTACATTTACATGTAATCCCCAATGGCCAGAAATTACACAACATTTACTTCTTGGCCAAAGTGCTTCTGATAGACCAGATTTAGTAGCCAGAGTTTTTAAGATTAAATTAAATGAATTAATACGTGACATCACTATAAGTCACTTATTTGGCAAATGTCTTGCTTATGTATATACCATTGAATTTCCAAAAAGAGGCCTTCCACATGCACATCTTCCCATAATCCTTCAAGAAAAAAATAAATTAGATACTGCTGACAAAGTGGATGCAGTCATTGTTGCTGAACTACCAGATCCAGAACTATATGGTAGACTATATGACATTGTTACTCATCGCATGATTCATGGACCCTGTGATGAGCATAATCCACAATCACCATGTATGGAAAATAATAAAGGTTCCAAAGATTTTCCAAAAGATTATAGAGACAAAACCTATGCCAATTGTGATGGCTTTCCACTTTATAAAAGAAGAGAAGGAGATAGTGCCATTATTTGTGGTAAAAAAGTTGACAATAGATATGTAGTACCCTACAATCCACATTTACTCATGAAGTAGAACGTACACATTAATGTAGAAGCCTGCACTTCCATCAAATCCATTAAATATGTGTACAAATATATTTACAAAGGCTATGATGCAGCTACTGTAGTTGTCAAAAGTGCAGACAACCCTGAAAGTGTTAGTACATGATGAACTTGCATCTCATGTAGATGCTCGCTATGTAAGTGCACCAGAAGCTATGTGGCGCCTTTTAAAATTTGAAATGCATGATAGATCACATGCAGTATATAGATTAGCAGTACATTTGCCACAAAGACATTTAGTGTACTTCCATGCTGGAAATGAAAGTAATGCATTGGCCCAAAGTGAACATCGTCACACTACACTAACTGCATGGTTTGAATTAAATTCCACAGATTCAGAAGCAACACAATTCTTATATATTGAAATTCCATATCACTATGTTTTTGTGAATGGATTATGGAGACCTAGAAAAAGTAGAGGAAATAAAATAATCCCAAGAATTTACACAGTCAGTCCAAGAGATGTTGAACATTTTTGCTTACGAATATTACTTTTAAATGTTCCGGGAGCACAAAGTTTTGAACACTTAAGAACTGTTAATGACATAGGCCCTCATTCATTTGTGATTTGGCCAATTGAATAGGGCTCTAAATAAGCACATAGCATTTATTTATTTTTTAAGTTTTTAGTTAGTGAAAACCTTGTTTTTGGATAGATGCTTACTAACTAAAAACTTCTTTAAAAAAAATATGCTATGTGCTTATTTAGAGCCCTATTTAATTGGCAAAAATCGCAATTGAATAAGGGCCATAGTATATGAATCTTTCCATTTAGCTGCAAGACATAGAAACTTACTAGCTGATGATACAGAATGGAAAAGATGTTTAGAAGAAGCAGCACTATGTCAAATGCCACGGCAGATGAGAGAACAATTTGCATTTATTTGTATCTTCTCAAATGCTCCAAAATGCATTAGCTTTGTGGGAAACATTTAAAAGTAATATGGCTGAAGGCTTTATGCGACGATACAATGAACCTATTGCACACTTAAAAGAGTTAATGGAAATCCAAGAAGTATTTTTAACTCATGGATTAAGTTGTGCAAGTTTTAATTTGCCTGATCCAGGTCTTATAGATGAGATAAACTTTGAAGACTATGACATTCAACTCCAAGTACAAAGAAAAGAAGAAAGACTTGCAACTTTAAATACGTTACAATTGCAAGCATTTAATGCCATTAAATATGCACTACATGATGACATGGTCACAGAGCATTATTTCTATCTTGATGGACCTGGTGGATCAGGAAAAACCTATCTATATAATTTATTAATGAGTTTTGTACCAGCACAAGGTCAAATAGCACTGCCGTTTTCCACTACTGGAATAAGGTGGAAGAACTGTACATAGTGGCTTTAAACCGCCAGTGCCTATTTTAGAAACTTCTGTGTCAGATATTTGCATGACATTATTACAAGCAAAGAAATTGAGAAAATTTTAATTAATTATAATAGATGAGGCCACAATGATGTCATGCTATGCCCTCCAATGTATTGACCGTTTGCTTCGTGAAATCATGGTTAATACTTTTCCATTTGGTGGTAAGGTAATGTTAGGTGGCGATTTTAGACAAACATTACCTGTCGTTGTACATGGAAATTGAACTGACATTATCGAAACCTGTATAAAGTCAAGCACACTATGGAAACATTTTACCCATCTTCAACTGCAACAAAATATGAGATCAGAAGGCCAAACGGATTTCAATGATTGGCTTATTAAAATTGGAGAAGGCAGAACAGAAAAAATACCACATTTAACTGACGACACGGTGCAGATCCCACCTCATGATTTGTCACCAAGATATTATATCGGTTATATTTGAAGGTAGCATAAATAACCAGGAATATTCAGAGCTTGCCAACCAAGTCATACTAACGTGTAAAAATAAGGATGCATTAATCCTCAATAATCAAATCTTTAAAAAAATTAATGCACCACAAAGAAATTATCACAGTGCTGATTCTGTAGTTGCTGATGACAATAAAAGTCAGGCAAACTTTTCCACTGAATTCATAAACTCACCAACTCCTTCTGGAATGCCACCACATATTTTGCAGCTAAAGAAAGGTGCAATTGTCATGTTACTGCACAATATGAACCCCAAAAAAGGCCTATGCAATGGGACAAGATTAATTGTTCAACAATTAAAGGACCATTTCATAGATGCTGAAATTTTAACTGGTACCCATAAAGAGAGAGAGTTTTCATACCAAGAATAGATTTAGCACCAAGTGAAAGTAGTCTCCCTTTTACACTTTAAAAAAGACAATTTACCATTATTATGGCATTTGCCATGACCATTAATAAATCACAAGGACAAACATTCAAATCTGTGGGAATTTTCCTAGAACAACCAGTATTTGCACATGGCCAATTGTACAATGCATTATCACGGTGCAAAAATCCGCAGGCTATTAAAGTTTACATTGAAAAGAATGAAAGTCAAGGAGATTTATTAGAAGATGGACATATTTTTACTCAAAACATTGTCTACTATGAAGTACTTTAACTTTTCGTTAAAGAAACAAAAGCCATGAAAAACAAGTTTAAAAGCAAACGCAAAAATATAAACCACCCCAATGTAACCACCAAATTTTTACAATAAATACACATAAATGTCCGTTCCCTTGAAAAGGTCATTATTACGCTACAGAAATTACATTTCCAAAAACAATATTTTACTGCTCAACTACATTAAATTGTCAAACACATACAGAACAGTGTTTACACAGCGTGCAACAAGTTTAAGTTCTTGCGTTCTCTTTTTAGAGAACCACTTTTCCACAGACCAAACTATATGTGCGATTTAAAACAATTACTACAGCAACAAACAAAGGTCAACCATTCAAAAATACAAATCAATAAACAATTCAGTTATAATTAATGGAAGTACTGTTTATATATCATTAGCCTCACAAAACACTTGCCTTGCATTATTTTCAAAAATTATGTTAAAATGTTAATTAACTATGTCACGGTTTCTAATGTTACAAGTTTCAAAAAATATACTTTCCAGTTCCTTACTTGGACATATTACAAAGTTCATGTTAAGAGGTCAACCATGTTTTAAGTCACAACAATAAACAAAGGTCAACCATTGAAAAATACAAATCAATAAACAATTCAGTCATAATTAATGGAAGTACTGTTTATGGATGATTAGCCTCACAAAACACTTGCCTTGCATTATTTTTACATATTATGTTAAAATGTTAATTAACTATGTTACAAGTTTCAAAGCAATATTTTCAAGGGCCTTACTTAGACAGATAAGAAAGTTCAAGTTTAAAAAATATACTTTCAAGTTCTTTACTTAGACATATTACAAAGTTCATGTTAAGAGCTCAACCACGTTTTAGGTCACAATGTAAATGTTGTCTTTTATGTTAAACATTAATCCAGGGAGTAATCTGATCGCCAGTTAATAGGGTCAGGAAGGAATTAATTTTTTTCCCTCTCAGATACAATTGGCTATGTTTCAAAGAGGGTTTTTTCAGTTTGCCTTCCTCTGGATTCAATGTAAGTTAACAATTCTTCAGATAGAACATGTATGTTAAAAAACCATTTCCTCAAGTTTACAATACTTATTAATTTCAAGTTCAACTGTTCCTACATTGAAATGTTAATACTTTTAATACAAAATGCTTTAACAGTTAATGTTCAACAAAAGAACATTTTACAAAAATAAACATGTTTAATATCACAATTGTACTTATTTCCACATAACTAAGACCTTACAAGTGTCAAATACATATATTAATAACTAAACAACTTGCCAAACATACACATTTCATTGCCGTCATTTTTTGACGGGCAAGTCGCTAGTTACTATATAACTATGTAACCATCCATCTCAATATAAGATGTAACAAACTGGATTCCAGTATTATTCAAAATTAAGATTTTCCCCCCTAAAAATGTTTTAGGTGTATAACTTTACACAGCTATTAATATTGCTAGTTTGGTACATATTTGACAAACAAAGGGTCTTTTTTTCTTGAACTGAAGTGATCTTTTAAACTGAAAGTTCCTCTTGTAAAGTGAATGCAAGAAGTGTTCATTTCAAAATTGTGGTGTGTAAATATCTTGTCAATAACAAAATCTTGTCAGTTCCACGATCAGTGTCTGCAGCGCCTCTCTGTCAATCACTCCACTGGCTCCCAATAGCCTCAAAAATCAAATTTAAAATCATGACCATAACATATAAAGCTCTTAACAACAGTGCACCCCCTTATATCTCTGCTCTGGTTTCAAAATACTCTCCAAGCCACCCCCTTCATTCTGCTAATGACCTTATTCTTTCCTCCTTTCCTATCACCTCCTCTCACTCCCACCTTCAAGACTCTCATGCTGCCCCTACTAACTGTAACTCCTTGCCCTGCTCCATTAGACTATCTTCCTGCTTCAAAAACTTTAAAAAAACTTTACAAATCACTAAAAACACACCTGTTTAAAAAAATCTCATCACCTTCAGCCTTAATATGTACTATTGCACACAGCTTAACAACACTTACACCCACAGTCTACAGTACAACACACTAACACCTCCACTAGACTAAACAAATTGCTTTTACAATGCCATCTTGCATTTGTCCCCCTCTTCAAACACACCTAAACCATTAGAGCCTTGTTCAATTCAAAGCCTACAACTCGATTGCAGACGGCCGTGTGTGCGGGTGTGTTTCGGGCTCCCGTTTGAAAAGCATTGCAGTCGGAGACAAATAGTCAAGCCTGCAAGTTACTGTCCCAAAGCCGAAACCGTAAGCCAAGCACTGGTTCTGAGCAGGTCAGGGTGGGAACATGATCAATTAAGCAAGCCTGTAACCTCCCATTTGGATTCAGCCAATAGAAAATGAGACCGTTATTATTACGGCAGTAAAACATGGAGGTTACATGCCAATCAATTGGGTTCAGGGGTCTGATATGCGATCAGACTCGCAAACCTGCAAAATAAAGAATTATGAAATTGAATGCCAATACTGTTCTAGTCCATATGGGTGGCTGATATGTATTAACTCATTGATACCAGAGATCGATTTGACCACGAAATGAAACCTAAAATAAAATGTAATTTTCTGTTGCTTTGCGGGCATGAGACTGTTGTACAATTAATTCTAATGCCCTATATCGCTTTCCCCGTTATTTACAGTGCAGATTTTATTTTTTTACTAGGAAATTGCCCATCAAAAATTACAGGATTACAATTGTAAGGCTGGCAATGCTGTTTGCCACACAATGCAAGGCTTTTGGTCCTCAGAACACCGTTGGCGCTGATTGTGAGCCTCTCCCTCCGTGTAGTTAAAATGTGTCTTGCTTTGCACTGATCACATTTGGTGCTCACTGCAAGCCTCTCCTGCTCGCAGTGCTCATGCTGAGCCTTTCCTCTCGCCTACTGTATGGGCCGCTCATTGCAGGGTTCGTTAAGCACTAAACTTGCAGGTTAAGAATGCCATGTGTCTGTCTCTAGCATCTCCCCCGTGTGTGCAGAATGTTTGCGTGCCTGCCGTTGTTCGTGTAAGTGTTACTGTCTTCAGCGCTGTGTATCTTGCAAGGTTTGCGAGCCTGGCGTTGGAGCCTCGTTGTCATTTTGTTTCTGAAATTTTGCGTTTTGTCCGCCATTTTTTCCCCTCGCTTAGGTGATTTTCGAGTGACGAAATAACGCAAAATATGGGTGTAATTCGCTTGCAACCTCACTCCCAGGCTTCCTGTGTTGTGTGCGAGTGTGTTATAATTTTTTGTTTTGTTGGGTTTTTAGAGGTGCGAGGTTTGCATGTGTGACAGCGCTGCTGGCTGCAAGGAGAGCCTTTGGCGCTCATTGCAGCCTAAGTGTTACGCGACAAACGTTACATACAACTATATATGGGATTTGCATTTAGTGTTACGAATAGGTGTTTAAGCCCCTTGCAGGTCCTCTCTAGCACTCGTACGATTTTCTTCTTCATTTGCCGTTTACGGGTGTGAAAACATTTACTGGCTTGGGGAAATTGAGCAACTGAATAGTAATTTGCAATTTTAGCCTTGCGAAAGTGAAAGATCAAAGGCTTCTGGAGGCTGTTACAAGAATAACCATCGTAATTTTTTCAAGCCGTAACTCGGAAGCCGATCGGAGCCCGCAAAAAAAAAATGCAAACAGAATAGCAAATTAGCTTTCGACCTCACTTACAGGCTCCCGGATCGCCCGGAAGAGCAATTGAATATGGCTCTTAGATTGTAAGTTTGCGAGTTTTTAATCTCGTGTCAGTGCCTTGGAAACAAACACTATGTACATTTGATTTTAAGCTCAAAAACAGGGCTCTCCATAAGGTGTTAATTTTTACGTTTGTGCCATGTACAAGAGGAAGAAGAGGAAGAAGAGGAAGAAGAGGAGGAAGAGGAGGAAGAGGAGGAAGAGGAGGAAGAGGAGGAAGAGGAGGAAGAGGAGGAAGAGGAGGAAGAGGAGGAAGAGGAGGAAGAGGAGGAAGAGGAGGAAGAGGAGGAAGAGGAGGAAGAGGAGGAAGAGGAGGAAGAGGAGGAAGAGGAGGAAGAAGAGGAAGAAGAGGAAGAAGAGGAAGAAGAGGAAGAAGAGGAAGAAGAGGAGGAAGAGGAAGAGGAAGAGGAGACGACAAGGTGGAATTAAAGGAAAATATGTTTATATTAGGTTTTCAATCTCTATGATCTTTGGATACATTCACTTAGTACTGACTTTTAAAAATAATGAATAATCTATCAGCATGGAATATTGGTGGATTAGGAATGTTGTGGATTAATTATTAGGAGGGGCTGGAAATGAACCAACGGTCTTGGTACATATTGGAATCAATGACAAGGTAAGTGAAAAAAGGAGTGTCCTAAAAAATTATTTTTTTAGAATTAGGAAAAAAGCTTAAGACAAGAACCTCCAAGGCAGTATTTTCTGAGATTCTACCTGTGCCACATACTAGCCCAGGGACAGAAGGAGCTTAGGGAGGTTAATGCGTGGCTAAAAAAAGTGGTGCACTATGGAGGGGTTTGAGTTTTTAGAGCACTGGTCTGACTTTTCACTTGGGTACTATCTTTATAGTAGTGTTGGATTGCACCTTTATAATTCCAAACACTGGTAATCAGATTGTCACATCTTTTTTTTCATTATTATTTATTGATTCTGCTGTCACATCCCCACCCCTCAGTACAGAGATCTATAAATCGGATTGCCCTTACTGTTAAGAATCCTTTTCTTTCTTTAATGTGAAATATTTTTTATTCTAACCTCAAAGGGTGATATTTTGTCAACTTTAAGGTAATTTGCAAGAAAAGTTCCATTGACCCTGGATGTAATATTTTACAATAATGATATCATCTTAAAACTGCATTTTTTCTAGAGAAAATAAGTCTAATTTGGTTAAGTTCTCTTAACTCAATTTCTCCATTCCCATAATGCATTTTGTTGCCCATCTCTGAACCTTTTCTAGCTGTACAATGTCCTTTTTTGAAGTGGTGCCCAAAATTGTACTCCATATTCCAAATGAGGAATCCCTTGTACATAAACAGGGATTTATGTACCAGGAATTTATGTAGGGTCAGGCTACTGCCTGATACTTTCTATAGCTGATACCCTAAATTTGTTAAATTTAGATGATACATTGCGCACTTCTATTTCCTTCCAAAATATATCTCATTGCAGTTTAGCTGCCCATTCTTATATTTTTGCCAGTCCCTTTAGAAGAAAAGCACATGCTGGTCTGATTTAATTGCCTTGCACAATTTAGTGTCATCAGCAAATATGGAGATATCACTTTCCAGCCCTACTTCTAAATAATTAATAAATATATTAAAAAGAAGATGAACTAGTCCAATCCTTGTTTCCTGTCTTTTAACCAATTTTCTATCCATGTGCAGGTATTTAATGCAATTCCTGTATATTAGCCTCCCATATGGCACTGTATCAAAAGCCTTTGCAAATTCCAACCGAGTTGTCTTGATCCAAGTTCCTACTTACCTACTCACAGAAACAAATTAGTTTGACATGACCTTTCCATTATAAAATCAGTGTTGATTAAGAGTTATCTTGTTCACATAACATTAACACTGAAGATTGTCATTTTGAGCTGTCTGTCGTCTTTCTGATCAATCCACAAAATTAGATTCATATATTTCACTATTGAGAGATCATTGTTATTAATTACTGACTAGCCATTGAGGCATTGGGTCCATTGTCTACCAATTTTATAATATTCAATAAACAATTTTGCTCTAGGGACTTACACAGAGATTGTGATTTAATTAAGTAGCCCCTGTATAAAAATACATTTAATAACTATATGTGTGGCTAGAAAAAATGCAACCAGATTTCACAGTATCTAAACATTTGAGAAAAAGTAGATGAGGGGGCCAAATCCCTAGTAAATAAGTATTATAAAATAATGATAAAGGATACTTGCCGACAGATTATGATTGATAATGCCTAAATTAATTGCACATGGTCAGACAAAAAGTATGGCAGAAAAGATATCTCTTATTAATGTAAAAGAAAAAAAAAAAAAAAAATTTTACTAGTAATGATAGTAATTCACAGCTATCTGAATCAAAATAAGGGACATTGGTGTGTGGTGGACCTAGCCCTGTAGCTCAGTGTTCCATGAAAGCTTGGTTTGAATTACACAACAATGACTGCAAAATTCGAGAAATATTTTTTTCTTAGAGTACATTTTTGTTTGTTAATGGGTCAAATAAATGTCATCAAAACCATAGTATATCCAAGACTATCATATTTATTATATATTTTTATTTTCCTTTCTGATAAGAAAGATTGACATCAGCAGAATACATGGAATGTTCAGAAAGTATATTTAGCTGTCCATGAAATTCAAAGTCAAGCCATGAGATACGACCACATATGTTCAAACACGGAGGACCGTAATAAACACTTAAAAACACTGTCTGCCTCCTTCAAACAGAAGGGTTACAAACCCTGTATTATCACTCAGAAAGTAACCTCTGCTATCAGAACTCCCCGGGAACACCTTTTGCAATACAAAAATAAAGAAACAAATTCACGTACAACTCTAGTAACCACATACCATCCGATTCTAGAAGGAATACGCAAAATATTTAAGGATTTACAACCACAACTCACAGAGGACACAATTGAAACATATATTCCATAAACTCCCCATTCTTGCATTTAGGCAGCCACCAAATTTAAGACAAACACTGGTGAACAGAAGATTGCCAAATGAACAGCATAACAAAGAAAATGGCACCAAATCCTGCAATTAAAGTCGCTGCAAACTATGCCAACACATCTGAAAAGGACACAGCCGCGCACAACAAGTCCTCCAACACCAGAGGCTCATATTCATGTACATCATCCAATGTAGTGTACATGATACAATGTACTATATGTGAAAAGGGGTGCTACATTGGGGAAACCAGCCAGAAACTACACATGCGAATGAACCTCCACCGAAGCTCCATCAAAAAGCACCATGAAGACAGTTATTGTACTCCAGTGGGACACCATTTCACCCAGGAGAATCACTCCATCCAGAACATCAAAATAAAAGTACTCAGAGGGAATTTCAGAGCTATCCAACAGCGGAAAACTTTTGAATTAAAAATGATAAATTTAATACAAACGATATGGGCATTAACATCAACTTAAGACATTAAGATAGTGGGCCAGATTGCCTATCGCTCACCATACCTCCCCCCTTCTATTACTGTTTTTGGAAGCTACATGCTATGCTGAAATCTATTGCTCTTTATTTTACTCTGCTGTGTTCTTATCTACAACCTGATCTATAGACTTACATACTGACCTATAAGGACATTATTCACAATGCTGATCTATTTCTCACTTAACTCTGGCCAAGGAATTTAGTTTTTCTTGTTTTTCCAATTTTTATTTTCCATCTCTTTCGGTTTACTGTTTTTAGTTCATATTTGTATCAGTATCGCTTTTTGACTTGATAAAGAGAGGAGGCATTATCTCTCGAAAGCTTATTGCTTTATTCAAAAAATAAATAAAAAAGAGATATCACTATTCACTGCAAAACTCTGATTATTAAATATAATATAACATAAATATAAATATAATATAATATATACAAGGCTCCGGAAATAAGACACTTAAAAAATCTACGGCTCAAAAAAATGGAAAAATGGAAATACTACACAAAAAAAGTCATCCATATAACGTATTCATATCACAACAAGCTAATTTTATTTGACTTTTTACGCATGACCATGTACGTGTACGTCGGCAGGATTCTTTACACAATAAAATGGTGTATTTTACCTGTACCGTGCGTCCTGCATTGATATGCTCTTTATGCAACTGTTCCCATGATCTGCTCCTTCGATACTAAATAACAAACAAAGGTAGAAATGCATTAGCCTATAGAATAAAAGGAATACAGAAGCCATATATTACACTGGCGAGCACTTAAAATAGGCCAACATGAGAACATGGTTTCATTTAATTTATTTACTTTACATAGTTCCCACACAGTGCTTGCGGTAAACTTTCAGATCAACCCACTTTTACACTTCTCAAAGACTGCATATTATATGGAAACAATTTAGTTTATAGTCAAACACACAAAATAAATGGTGCATAAGCAATTACATTTTAGCAAGATTTTGCTAGAAGGCTTTAAAAATATAAATCTGTGGAGAATGAGGTAGATATTTGAAACTCATGTTAGAAATTAATCAAGTATTGACATTGTGATTTTTAGTTATTTAATGTAAAGGGCTTGAGGCCTCCCAACAAGACACTGTATAGATATAAGAATGGAGACTACGACTGTCACTAGGATTATATTTTAGCTTTGATTGTTTATATATTCACTCTTTATTATGGTAAGAATAATTGCCTATATTAGCAGTTTGTACATTCAAACTCAGTTCTTACACTTTGTGTACATTAATATTTACATTTGGTTTAAAAAAACTAATTTTAAAAGTAATTGTAAAAGAAAAAATGGTAAGTTTGAACTCACAACTTTGTTTTAACGGCAGTTGCTATAAAAAACGGCGTCATCTGCAAATAATAATAAAAAAACAAGGCTTTGTTTTTCATTGAAATATTTAAACCATCCACATTTTTGCATCAGCCATGCCCCATTGCAATTTCTCCTTTCCCATTTCTTTATCTCAAATCAGAAATCACAAAATGCAAACCTATTTATAGCAGCCCTAAAAGAAATATGCAAAATATTTAAGGATTTACAGCCACTACTAAAAAGGATGCAGAATTGAAACATATATTCCCCAAACCTCCCATTCTTGCATTTAGACAACCACTGAATCTGAGACATACATTGGTCAGCAAAAGATTGGCCAATGAACAGCATAACAAAGAAAATGGCACTAAACCTTGAAATAAAATTAGTTGCAAACTATGCCAAAACATCTGTAGAGGATAGAGCCACACATTACAACAAGACCTATAACATCAGGGGCACATATGTATTCCTTCTAATGTAATCTATGTGATACAATGTACTGTATGTGAAAAGGGCTGTTACATAGGGGAACCCAGTCAAAAGCTACACATGAGGATGAATCTTCATGGACTCTCAAAAAAAAGAAAAAAAAAGCATAATGAAGACAGTTACTGTACCCCAGTTGGGCATCACTTCACCCATTATAACCAATCCATACAAAACCTGAAAATCAAAATACATTTCAAAAGTCTCCAAAAGCGTAAAACTTCTGAATTAAAAATGATTATAATTTTTTTATTCAAAACATATTGGTTTAAATGTGGATTTAGGATTCTTATCTCATTACCAAAATGTTTTGTAACTCGTGTTTTATACCACACTCCACATGGTGAATTGATGTTGTCCTTACTACTATGTTGTTATTTAAAACTGATCTAAAGACTCTCGGGACATTATGTATGGTGCATGTCTTTGTCACATCCTACACCCTGAACAGATATATGAACTTTTCCTGGTGTATTTTCGCAGTACTGCTAAATACTTGATAAAGAGAAGTATATTCTCAAAAGCTTGTCAGAACAAATTAATAGGTTTGTTCAATAAAAAAAAGGTACCATGTACTGCAATACTCTGATTATTCAACACACACACACACCTGAGCTGGAAGCAGATTTTTTAACCTGCGTTAGACATTCAAATGTGAACACAGATGTACTATTTATTTACTGTACTACTGTATAGTGGAGAGCTTCTGTCGCTCTTTTGTCCACCATATTATAAATGATTGTTGTGGTGAACTACCTACTCATAAAAAGGTCCACAACACAAGCTGAGATCCCACTCCATGCTGATATAAATACTTGCAATTCAGATTCCCTCTCTCCAAACTTTTCTCTTTATGAAAATTGACTTGTGAGCCATTTAAGCCATTTTCCTTGGAGTTCAACCTGTCCCACTAAAAAATAAAATGCCAATGGTCCGTTTCGTCCTTCTAGAGGACTTTCTCTAAGGCTAAATTCACTGGCTTTTCCTCTGGCTTAAAGCCCTGCTACTTCTGGGCTTCGCGTGAGTGTCGTTACATCATGACGTTCACGTGATGACATCACGTTTTGTCAATTCATTAAACTTTATTCAGCCTATCTCATAACGCTGGTATTACAAAGAGGTCCCATTCCTATATACCTGTATTTTTTTTTTCAATAAACTTTATTGTACCTTATCCTCTGTGCGTTTATTTTCCTCTATTGAATTCACTATATCTATTGGATAAAATTAATGTTTTATAGCTCTCTCTCTCTGAGTGCAAAAAAATAACTTTTACTTTAACCAAATACTTGAAGCTTAAATAACAAATAGATGTTACTAATAAACTTAAATATCAATTAATGATAAATTGTGCTAAAAATAATAATGAAAGTATATTTGGTGAATCTAAACTACCGTACTGGTCCAAATATAAGCTGCACCTTTTTTACGATTTTTGAGCTTGCGAGTTACAGGTGCGACTTATATTCGCGACCGTAAAAAATAAAAATCCTTGCCGATTTGCAAACAACTGGTTAGGTGTGCGGCTTCTATTCGTGAACGCAAAATGACTGCCGATTTGAGCCATTATGAGTTAAGGGTGTCGATTTTCGTGCTTGAGACTGCGGTATTGAATAGCGATTTACGGTTTTAGTGATTCTAACATCCTGTAAAGCCTGTAACCTGCAAAAAAAAAAGCCACAGTGCTAATTAGAAAGCCTGTTTCTTGCAATGGCTGATCACGGAGAGGCTTTTTCTCTCCAATTTTACGGGTGCGGCTTATATTTGAGTACTATATTTTTTATATTTTTTCCCCTTGAACTTTACGGGTGCGGCTTATATTCGGACCAATACGGTAATTACTTAATTTGGTTCTGTGTATTATTGTATTACAATCTTATTATGTCCATGCATTTTGATAATTTTTATATTAATCTATGGTGACTAAAATACCATTGTTGTGAATTTGTATAAAGTTTTTAAATCCCCTATTTAATGTAAAACTCTCTAAAAGAAGAAAGCATTATATAAATGTAGGGATAACCAAGATACCATGCTATAGGGAATTATAGAGTGTTTGAATCCCCTATATAAAAAATGGAAAACTCTAGAGGAATGATGAATAGGAATAGCCTTCATTGAGGCCCTTCAGATACTTGCAGTCCAACATAAAATACCCACTTGCTTTCCATTTGTAATAATCTCTTATCTGCATCTCCTCCTCTTGGACTCCTCAATAGCCTCTCTAGAACTTGAAATTTCATAGCTTCTGGTTTATTTCCATGAAAATACCTCATGTGCCTGGAAACAGGTGTATCAAGATTTTTAGTAATGGAGTATGCATGTTGCAATAGTCATGACATATATGACATGTATACCTTCACAATTCATGAAGCTTTTTACCGGGTATTTTTTGCCTGTATTTACATCTTCAAAGATTTTACTTGGCTGGATATACCGACAGGCTCTACAGTGTCCACATTTAAAGAGGCCCTTTGTTTCATTTAACCAGTTTGCTCTTGGTTAAGTTGGGTTGAAGAAACTTTTCACCAAAGTATCCTTAATGTTCTTATTACTCCTATAAAAGTTATACTTGGATTTTCTGTAATGTATTCCCTTAATGTTTCATCCTCTTTGAGGATGTACCAATGTTTTTATAAGATCTCTTATTGGTTCCCAATCACTTCCATAGGACATTACCAATCGTATCTTATGGTCTTGCGCTTTCCTTTTTTGATTTTCCATTTTATATATAAGATCTTCCCGTTCATTAATTAATGCTTTCTTAAAGACACGATTGGGGTAACCCCTTCCTTTAAACCTTGCCTTTAAATCTTTTGCTTGCTCCTTGAATTCCGCCAGACTATCACAATAAGATCCCCCAATATGGGTAGGTCATAGCTGAGAAGTTAGACAAACTGCAGTCCACTGGAAAAGTAACTAGTAACTTTGCCAAGATCACTTTATGGACAAGCACAGCCAGAGACATAACAATATAGACCTGGAAGAGGAGCCCCACAGGTCCATATTACGGAGGAAGAGCAGAGGGCAAATAAGAGTAGCACCAGATCTAATGAAGTGGCTTGGCCTAATCCAAGAGGACACCAAGCTGTGGATGTGTATGTAAGTCTGTATCAAAAGAGAGTGACTTGTCCATCTGAGGAGTACTACCTCATGGCGACCAAACGCTTGTTTAATTAATAATAGCAACTATACAATGATAGTCACTAGAACTTTCTTTTTATATTTTGCTACAAATATGGGGACCTTGCTTAGCTGAGCTGACTGTCTGTAACCTTGAAACATCTATGCAGGGTCTGTGCCTATTTTTCTATCTCCTGCTATTCTGCTGAGCCGATTGATTCAGTGGGGTCCCTCAGCCTTGTGTGATTAAATGCTGAAGGGAAGTATAATAAATATTGCTATATTATTATTACATTTGTGCTGTTTGATTTGTCAGAGTTGGATATATACACCACAAGCCAAAATCATCATTTTGGTACATTGTGGTTGGCAGTTTGGAGACACTGTTCCACATTAAAAAAAAAAATTGACTGGAGGGGAAAGAAAAGTATGCTGCTGCAAAGAACAATTCAGCATAGGAACCTAGAATGTTAGAAAGTATGAACCAAGGCAAACTGGATTTGGTGAAATATGAGATGACAATGTTAAATATCAAAATCCTGGGAATTAGTAAACTCAAATGGACTGGAATGGGGCATGTCACATCAGACAACTACCAGATCTTCTACTATGGTCAAGAATACGCAGAAGAAATGGAGTAGCCCTTATAGTAAAAGGGTGGCTAAAGTCGTGCTTGGTTACAACCAAATAAAAGGACAGAATGCTTTCAATTTGAATTCATGGCAAGTCAATTAACATCACAGTGATCCAAGTCTATGTTTTAAACATGGATGCTGAAAGGGCCGAAGTTGTCCAGTTCTACAAAGATATTCATCACGTCATAGATATCAAAACGCCAAAAAGAGATGTTACCATCATCATAGGAGATTGGAATGCTAAATTAGGGAACCATTAGCTTCTTATTGCAAAGAACTAAACTGAAGAACATAGGAAAAAAGTCAGACAAAGCAGATATGAAATAAATAATATCCCCTGTGAATATGCAATGGAGGTAAAGAATAGATTTAAGTTTCTAGACATGGAAGATAGAATGTCAGAAGAACTTTGGACCGAAGTTTGAGTCATTCAGCAGGATCTCATAAGGAAGCTTTCATGCCAAAGTGGGCGTAATAAGAGAAAAATGGCAGGGACTTGACAGAAGCGGATCAGATAAAGAATAGGTGTCTGGAATACACTGAAGATCTATACAGGGATGATCTTAATGGCAGTGATGACCTCAATCATTTGTCCAAGGAGCTGAAGCCAGAAATCTTTGTGAGTAAAGTGAGATGGGCTCTAGGATGTCTTGCTGATAACAAGTAGAAGTTGATGGAATCCCAATTTAACTATTCATTCAAAAATCTATAAGATGATCCTGTGAAAGTATTGCTTGCCTTATGCCAGTGTTATAAATAAATGATGACCTAACCAATTTCATAGCTATAAATGACATATTGGTAATGAAGAGGTTAATGTGCAAGGAATGTCTCACTTGTTGATATTCAGGATTCCTCCCAATAAACAGGAGATGTTATCTGTCATAAGGAATAAAGAAAATAAACCTTTCTTGAATGACATCCCGCTGAGGATCAAACAACCAAATGGTCATTACTAAACAAGCTACAGGGGTGGGTTTGCATCATGGATACATTCCGGTGAATCAACTAAGACTAGGGGTCAAGCAAAGGTGAAATTAATAATTTCTTGGACCACAAATCTAGTGGTCATTTACTGATGGGTGGGATTTGATTGGCGTGACAATCCTCAAGGTGTGCCTATGATGAGTTTAACTAGACAACATCTGAATATGTGAATTAGTATTATCTCTAGCAAAGAAAGAAAGATTAGGGGGAACATTCTACACTCTTGCATACACACA
This sequence comes from Discoglossus pictus, assembly GCA_027410445.1. NCBI lineage: Eukaryota > Metazoa > Chordata > Amphibia > Anura > Alytidae > Discoglossus > Discoglossus pictus. The sequence continues at coordinate 258,458,994 of CM050166.1, read as the reverse complement.
CTTCGAGACATTACTATTATATAGTTAGAGCCTTGTATTTCAGATGCTAATCTGACCACTTACTGTTGTAGATTAAAAAAAAGTTTCAAGCGTACTTGGAGTTTCTTATAGCAGTCAGTTGTAAGTTAACTGGTGAGGATATACAGTTTTAATTCAAGTTAATTCAATGTTTAACAGCCAGTAAATTTGGAAAACTTAACAGTGGCCAATGGACAGCAAAAGGCCAATCTACATCAACCCCCCCCCCCCCCTCCCAAAAAGGCAGTGACAAGATTGGTCCAATTATCCAACAGTTGTAATCATTTCACATGCAAGGTAAATGCTTATATGGCCCGGGAACTACAAGATGTGCAAGCAAGGTTCTGAACAAGAAAAGGAACAAAAGATCAAAATTGACAATGTCCACTGGATAGATAAAGCAAGAGATATATGTATATTTTTCACCTTATTTATTCAACTTATACACAGACTACATAAGGCTTGGCTAGATGAATCCAAAGCCAGAATCAATATTGCTGGAAGAAGTATCAACAACCTCTGATATGCAGATACTACTCTGATGGCTAAAAGTGAGGAGGAATTAAGGACTTATTGCTTAGGGTGAAAGAAGAGTGTTCAAAAGCTGGCCTGCTGCTCAATGTTAAAAAAATATATATGATCATGGCAAACAGCAATATCAGTTCCTGGCAAATAGATGAGTAACAAGTGGAGGCAGGGACAGATTTTATTTTCCTGGGATCCAAGATTTCATCAGATGGTCACTCTAGCCATGAAATTAAAAGGTTTGCTTCAGGGAAAGAAGGCTATGGCAAGCTAGCACAAGCTAGTAAAAAGTAAAGATATTATATTATCACCAGGTCCGCATAGTAAAAAGCGATTAGAAGCCACATTGCATGTCCTTAAGGGCCTGAAGGAAACCTCTAGATTTCCAAAGTGAATTAGAAGATGCAATAAGGAGATTCACAGCTTGCTACCTTACACATGTGAAGAAAGGCCAGCATGACAGATCCCAAGAGTTGAGCACAGGGAAATTAAAAAAAATATATAGTAATTTATCTAACAGGGTAGGATTTTTGTTCTTATGCTACATACAGTTTACACTTTTAAAGGAAATGGCTTGTTTAATCACTACATGGTCCACCTCTCCTGGTGGTATTTTATATAAAAAAAATTGGTTGTTAGCTAGTGGGTAATATTTTTTTGATGGCATTGCGCAACTTACGTAACAAACAAATTTCATTTTACATGAAATAATGAACAAAAAAAATTGCTATTTGGAATCAGCTTTAAGAATTTCTGTATTTCATAATTTGTATATTTTATAAATTGGGTTAACATGCATAGCAACCTACAATTGTAATATTATAGAAAACTGACCTTTTCAATGTTTAAATGGTGCTTTTTTAATCTTTCCAAATCTGTTGGAATGGCAACTTTGGTGAATTTCTGTACTGCAGACTCAAGGCGGCGGTAAGGCACTTTTTCTTCATCTTCATGCATTCTGTATTACAGCTCAGAAACTTATTTTCCACTATGTAACAGAAAAAAGAAAGAAAAAAAAAAAAGTATATACTTTGCAAAGTAGGACACTAAAAGCCATATATAATTTTATCTCAAGGCAACTCAGTGGATGTAGACTTTTTAGATTTTGCAAAGGCTTTTGATACAGTGCCACGTGGGAGACTATTGTGCAAACTAAGATATACAGGAACTGCAGTAAATATATGCACATGGATTGAGACCTGGCTAAAAGACAGGAAGCAAAGTACATAGAACATATTCTGATTTGACTAATGTGGTAAGTGGGGTTCCTCAGGGTTCAGTATTTGGTCCTCTCCTTTTTAACATATTTATTAATGACTTAGAGGTAGGATTGGAGTGTGGTGTCTCCATTTTCGCTCATGACACTAAGTTGTGAGAGGTAATTAAATAAAAAAATATAATGTACTTTCCCTCCAAAGGGATTTGCATAAATTAGAGAAATGGGCGACTAAATGGCAGATGAGATTTAATATGAATAAATGTAAGGTTATGCATCTGGGAAGGAAAAATAGCCATGCAATTTATAAACTTAATGAAGCCAATCTAGGGGTATCAGATATTGAAAGGGATTTGGGAGTGCTTGTAGACCACCACCTACGTAAAACTTCTCAATGCCAAGCAGTATCTGCAAAGGCAAATAAAATATTAGCATGTGTTAAGGGTATAGAAGACAGGGACGCAAATATAATTCTGCCACTACCCAAATCCCTAGTATGTCCTCATTCGAAGTACAGTTTTGGGCACCACTTCATAAAAAGGACATTTTAGAACTGGAAAAGTATAGAATGACAACAAAACTAAGGGGAATAATAAAAGGAAGTTATGAATAAAGACTAACCAAATTAAACGTATTTTCCCTAGAAAAAAGCTGTCTAAGAGGAGATATGATTACCCTATATAAATACATCCAGGGTCAGTATCAAGATTTGTCAAAGGAGCATTTTGTGCCAAGAGGTTTTCAACTGACAAGAGGACATCTTTTGAGGTTAGAACTAAAAAGATTCCACCTTAAAGAAAGAAAAGGGTTCTACACAGTAAGGGTGGTTAATCTGTGGAATTCTCTACAATAGACAACTTTAAAAAGGGATTAGATATATTTTTAATTAAAAAGGGCATTCAGGGTTATCCTGGATAATTAGAGATGGAGTATTGATCCAGAAAGGAGTCCGATCATCAGTATCTAGGGTCAGGAAGGATTTTTTTTTTCCCTTTTGAGACAATTGGCAAAGTTTTACTTAGTTTTATTTTTCTTTTTGCATTCCTCTGGATCAATTAACAACTAATCTGCATATAGCAGATCAGAGGAGATCTTAAAAGGTTGAACTTGATGGGCTGATAGTGTTTGTTCAACCTCAACTACTATGTTACTATGTAAAAGGAACACAAATTAATTTTCACATTGATAGTACCAAATCTATTTTTCCACCTCACCTTCACAAACCATTGCAGGACATCCCTTCTCCTAATGCAGTTGGCAAAACAGAAATTGCATAGTGACAGTGCTTCCGTCTGAATCTAACGAGAGACACAGACTGTTGTACCTAGCAGCTTGTCAGTTATGGGTGCTTTCGCAACGGAGTTGCATTTACTTGACGGACAGAAAACATGATAAAGCTCAATGGTTATGTGCATAACTCTGCATTCTCATTATCTTTGTGAAAAGGCTTCAAAGACAATAAACGTAACTAAAATGCCTGCAATAAAATATTTCTTGATTAGATTTAAACACTTCATTGTCTTTACCATATCATTTTCAAGTTTGTATCCAACGGAGCATGTTTTACAAATAAAGTATCACTATAAAACAAACTATAGTAGAACTATAATATAGACTATAATAGAACTATACTACTACTTTTTGGTACTATTTCCTGCAGGTCATCTAATTTGGTACATCTCGCAAGTCAAAATGCCTTACATAAGTTTAACTTCTCAAATATATCTGTCTTTCTGTGTCTAAAAGTTTACCATCAATATTGCGTCTCTCAACAAACCAAGTGCAGCCCTGCAGTGTGTATTTTTTCATAAGAGTCTAGTAACCTTACTATAATGCGCGTATGACTGACACAACCAATACCATTGTAATAGGAGTGTTCACATTTCTGCAGGAGCAGGAAAAGCAGTTTGCCTTATGACTGTCTACTTCGGAGTATGTGTGAGATAAGTGGGTACGTGTGAAATACTAAAACCTGTGCTTAGCTCTGACCTGCAGAATCCTTCTCATCCGCTCTCTGTGGTTCTCCCCCCTTCTGATACCTTGTTCCTTGAAGTTCCTCCAGACAAGACAACACAACAGCCCCTTACAAGTTCTGAGGTATCTGCATTAAGATGAGGGAAAAGTAAGTGACCTCATGTTTGTGTATAAGGAGGAGTTGTGTTTGACATCTTTCAGTAGATAATTTGTTTTAAAATACTGAGTTCTCAGAGAGGTAACTTCTCCTACATTTCTGTGAGAGGTACAGTATAGATTCTGAGGTTTGTGTATTAGGAGGAAGAACGAATAATAAGCCTCTGAAGCATCAGAAACATACATAATTGATCTACGAGAGAGGTTTTGTTGGTATCATTAAAATATACAATAGTATCACTACTTCAACCAACACACCAGTCTGTATTTTATATTAAACACACTTTCCTTTATAGTGGTAAAGTGTTAAGAGCTTACCAACGTTTCATAAAACCCCAAATCTTGTATTAATAAATATATTGTAACTCTGTTTAGAATGATACAAGTAAATGTGATGCAACTGCTCAAATGTGATATTTTTTTAAGTACTAGTTTGATTTAATGAACAAGAGCAGAAGACACATACACATATACAGTGTAATTGGCCATTTTTAACACGTATAATATAAATAAATGTAAATAGACAAACAATACTATACACGCTCAGCAATTTCTCTTTACATTGCTTCTCTTGCATTTACAAACACAGCAGATCACACTTACACAATTCTTATGTCCGGTATTTTCTGAACTTGTTTCCCTAACAAGGAGCTCTTATACGTCACTGCCTGTTTATATGCTATTGGGCAGCTCTTTACCAGGCAACTAGTGATGTCAGAAACCGTCTGTTTATTCTATTGGGCAGCACTGCGCCGCAGCTTTATTTCTCCTGTATTTATTGGCTGCTGTGGGACACTGTTGCTACACTGGCATTCAGGGAGTTGATGTCCAATTGGCTCACTTCCGGTTCTTTACCAGGTGAAAAGTGTATGTTATAATAAAAGTGTCAGTGAGTGAATTGATGTGTTGTGGAAGTGTGTGGCTGTGTTTGTTCCTACTTTTGTGTTAGTGAACCATAGGCTGTAATGCATTTTCACAAAATAAATAAACTGCAATGCATAGCGATCTTGCATCACAGATCATCAACTACAGGCTTAATTTTTACCACACTTGGAACCTCCACAGTGTCAAGAGTATGTAATACATACAGACCTGAGATATTTCTATAAGCATGCCTTGATTCCCCCTATCAGAAACATTTTGCCCTTAACCTTAGGTGGTGTTTCCTCTGCAAGAAAGGGGGGACCTGTGTATTGAAAAGCAATACAGCAAACTCCCTACTTATTATTTTATAGCTCTTTTCAGTTATTTGCACATTTTGATGGCACAATATATTTTTTCTCTGATTTATAAAGTTACTAGCGACTTGCCCGTCAAAGAATGACAGCAATAATATTGTAAGGCAGGTAATGCTGTTTGCCACAGAGAGTAAGTGTTTGGGTGGTCTGAGATCCTTGTGCGCTCATTGAGAACCTCTGGGTTGGTGTATTTGTTGTTATCATAGGCGCTTTTGCGCTTATTGTAAGGTCCGCAGTGATCTTGTTTTGTCGCTTATTGCAAGGCTCTCCCCTGGTGTAGTTTGTGTCCTATGAACAGCGTTGGCGCTCCTTGTGGGTGTCGTGGTGAAGGTGTTTGTGGTTGTTTGCACTAATGTGTTAATTTTTTTTTTTGTGTCTATTTTTTTTTAATGCTAATTAATTAATTAATGAAATCATACATTAATATACTTTACCTTTTTGTAATTAATATATGCAGCAAGGAATGTACTGAAGAGCTAACAATCTATTTTGATGTTCCTGCAGCATATAATGTAGATTTGCAGTGTTGTTGAGCTGAGGTGTAAGTGTCACCAATGTGTGCAGTTTGTAGTGTAAATAGGCTGCGTGCGCAAGGGGAAGCCGTTTGTGTAGCTGGGTTCTTCCGCATTATGTAAGTTAGTGTTGTAAAATGGCGGCGATTGTGTATGTGGTAGGCGGGTTTGTATGATTTAGCGTCCTTGCTAATGGTGTATGTTGTAGGTCTTACAGGTTTTTGTAAAAGCCGTATTTGCTTTGCGGTATTTTGCGGCTTTAGGGGTCGTGTAGCCTCGTTTTGTTGTTTTTCGTCTGCCATTTTTTCTCTCACTTAGGGGATTTTTGATTGGCTAAACTTTGTAAATTTGACTGAAATCGAGGTTTGACTTTTGTTGCAGAGGTCCTCGGTGTCCCCCTTGCTGCGGGTAAGGTTTTTATTTTATTTTTGTGTTTTTTAATGTTTGCCGCTGTGCGTGGGTTGTCCATTAAGGTCGTATTAAGGGTCGTAATGTTTTTTGTGTTAGTCCGCAATTTTTTATTTTCTATGTCCCGCGGCTCATACTTTGTTGTGTAAGTCCGTAGTTATTAATTGCATGTTTGTTGTTTTTGTTGTAAGTCCCGCTTGTGTGGTTGTTTGTAACCGGTTGTGTGGTGCCGTAGATCCTCCACCCTCGCAAATGCGTCCCCTACGGCACTGATCTCCACCAGCACAAGGAGCGCATTTGGCGCTCCTTGCCAGCAACTGGTGTTTGTTAGCAACAACCCGTATTGCTGAGAACTATTTATGTGATTTGGGTTCTATCCTGTTATGTGCTCGCAACTGGAAACGTGCTGCCGACGTCCGGATTCAGCTGTCTTTTAAGTGGCCGGTAAGTGGTTAGGGTTTTTCAGCTTAGGTTTAGAGGGGTTAGGATCGTTAACTGGTGGAGAGGGTTAGGACCGGCAAGGGGTGTAGAGGGTTAGGGGGTTAAGTTTAGGGTTGGGGTCGGTAACTGCTGTAGGGGGTTAGGACCGACAAGGGGTGTAGGGGGTTGGGGGTTAGGGCCGACAAGGGGTGTAGGGCGTTAGGGTCGGCAACTGCTGTAGGGGGTTAGAGTTAAGGCCGACAAGGGGTGTAGGGTTAGGGTCGGTAACTGCTGTCGGAGGTTAGGGTTAGGGCCAAAAAGGGATGTAGGGGAGTAAATCGGGACGCAAGCACGGCACCAACAGGCTTGCGTGCACAAAATAGGATAGATCCGTTATTTGTCCAGTTTTCTGTAACAGAAATAAATTATTGGAAGTATGAGTATATCATTTTTATTATAATCCTTTATTTGTAACGTGCCAATATATTTCATAGAGCTATACATGGGTTAAGTACAAGGCAAAAACAACTTTAACACATTGCAAAAAAAGAGAAGGCCCTGTCTTCGAGATTAAGATCAAACATACATAGTGATTTCCCCAAAGCACCTTACAAGATTGAAAACCTAAAAACGTATTCTACATTTCAGAAGTGGATTAACGGTGGATGAATGAGTAAATGGAATTTTATATATCAGTAAAACCAATGGGTGAGGGCAGAGCAGGGCATGAGATATTTGGCAGCAGTGATTATAAATGCTTGCACCAGGTCTTGACAAATTCTGAGATCCAGTGAGTCTTCTAGCAGCTTTAAATGTGATCTAGGGCTTGATTAAATGGCTCCAGCTGAATCTCCCATAAGGCTGATACTATACTATGGGGGGTCCTATGGACACCTATGATGCCCTATACCATGGTTTACCTGTGGAGGGGGAATTTATATATTTTATGTATACATTACCCTCAGTTGATTCACCAGTGATAATCTGAGATATACTTGTCCTCATTCTTAAGTGCAGCTGGGTATTGGTAAAGGGGCTAATAATCACTGATAAGGGATAAAGTTTCCTACGTGGAATGTTTATTAGTAAGACTTCTTACTGGACCAACATAATTGAGAACCAAGCTTGCATAGAGCAGGAAACAGGGTGAATCAGGCTTCACCTAAATGACAAGGAAATACTTAAATGCAATACATAGCACAGGTATCACCTTCATTTGTTTAATTTTAAATTCACCATTTTCACTTATTGCTCTCTGGTTTCAATGTATCCTAAACTACAGTAACAGGCTTGTGGTCACATTTTTCTGTATGGTTTTTCGAATAACTAAGCTTGAAAATGAAAAAAGTAATCAGTGTGTGAGTTATGTAACAATCTAACAGCATTCATAGCTGTGTAAACCATGAACAATAAACCATTGTTATAGAAATTCAGAATTTTTGAAGACTCCATTTGGATTAGTAGACCTAAATAACTATAAATATGGAAAGGGGGTTCTCTAAAAATTGGGACTAACATTAATAGTGCATAGCACCCATATTGTTTCATCATCTGGCTAGTACAACATATTGTCTATCACCTAGGAGAAGAGAACCTCATTCACTTACACATAGCAAGTGTCATTGAATTGGGAATCAGCCTGGCTTTGAAAAAGCTCCAGCACCACTGCCATATGGTCCCCCACTTTGGCCACGTTTCCTTCTTTGGCATGAGAAGTATTCCTTGTTCCCGGAGGTGGGCTTGTTTGAGGTGCAATTAAATCTTCCCTTGATGCCTTCTGTTATTACTCCCCATCCATCTCATCTGCTGAAGCATCTATCTTTATATGCCCTACACTTCCTGGAAATTAGTGCACATCTCCTGTTGCTACTGCTAGACTTGACGGTTGATGTCTTCCTCCATCTCCAGAGTGTGGGCTGTGGGGGAGTGGGAGAGGATACCGCCAGCTGTATTGATGTTGCAGGAGCTTGTGGTTGTGTTGATTATTGTGTGGCTAAAGGGGCAATAGCTCAAAACCATATTTTCTTCCAATAGAAGAACCTAGAAGAGGGTCAATCTGTGGGTGGAGGGGAGCTGTAGGGTTGATTAACTCTTCAGGTGCCCACATGAACTGTTCCCCTTTTTCCTGGGAAATGTCCTTATCCTACTGGCTGCTCCTATGGAACTTGCGGTGCTGTAGAAGAAGAAGAACGTGTGTTTTCAAAGTTCTCATTATCCTACCTTCAGCCAGAGTTTGTATGTACAGGTTTCAGTTGTGGGGTGTGTAACTGTTTTATGATTATTATGGTTAAAATATGATCCTACTATTATACTGCATGTATGTTGGTTTATGCTCTGCAGAATATTGGCCCAGACTAGTGCAGACTTTGGCATGGGAGATAATCCTGTTACAGATAAGGAAGTCTATTGTATAAAGTGTTTTCATTCTCAGATAAGAACAAAGAAGGATGATCTAATCCATGTCTGATTGTATCCAAGTTGCCAGGTAGCCTCAGGGAGGTGTGACTCACCTATTGTCCCTCTATGTGTATTGTGTGGCCAACTATGGGGGATATGTGAAATGTCTGTGTGTTATGTGTAAAAGATACTTTTACTAACTTTTGAACGCCTGGTCTGATTCATGCCATTTTTTAATATGTTGTTCCCCTGGGTGAGAGCTATTGAACGGTGCTGGACTTAAAGGTGTACCCCCTGTTTTTGGGGTACATCCAGAATGTGGTTAAAATTGTGTCTGTTTTAATTGTGTTACCTGTTATCTGAGGGGAGGAGACGTGGGGGTTGAACCATGTATATAATTGGCTGTTGTGATAATTATGTGGGTGTAGCCCTTCAGAGGGCACCATTGCATAAAAGGAGATCCCCTGTCATTAAAGAGTTAGACTACTTGACCCTTCAAAACGTAGCCTTGTCTCGTTCTTGGAGGGGATTGCTATATCCTACTGGGGATTGCTATGCTTTTGCATACTCCCTTGAGCTGTAACGAGTCTGTGGTGGTTGTGGTATCCGGTGCGGTGCTTGTAGGCCTCGATGCAAACTAGGACGCGTCTATCAACGGAGGTACCCGGTCGGGGTGCCAGTAGATCCGTTACAGGGTGCATAGGTAAGGAATAGGGCACATATTAATAATATAAATTTCTGGTAATTATGATGTTACTAGCGACTTGCCCGTCAAAAAATTATGGCAATAAAATTGTAAGGCTGGGAATGCTGTTTGGCACACAATGTAAGGTTTTTAGTCTTTTGAGCACCTTCGGCTCTCATTGTGAACCTCTCCCCTGGTGTACTTTTGCTCCTCTGAGCACCCTCTGCGCTCATTGTGAGCCCCGGGCTGAGCGCCTTTGGTGCTCATTGCAAGCTTCTCCGCTTGTGTAATTTTGTGGTGTGAGCACCTTTGGCGCTCATTGCAAGGGCCGGGCTGAGCGCCTTTGGCGCTCATTGCAAGCTTCTCCGCTCGTGTAATTTTGGTGGTGTGAGCATCTTTGGCGCTCATTGCAAGGGCTGATCGCCTTTGGTGCTCATTGCGAGCCTATCCCCTTGTGTACTTTTGCTCTTTTGGGCGCTCATTGTGAGCCCGGTGCTGAACGCCTTTTGCGCTCATTGTGATCCTTTCCTCTGCTCTACTTTTGGTTCTCTGAGAAGCCTGTGCGCTGATTGTGAGCCCCGCACTGAGCGCCTTTGGCGCTTATCGCCTACCTTGCAATGAGCGCCTTCGCTGCTCATTAAGAGGCTCTCCGCTCGTGTAGTTTTGGTGGTCTGAGCACCTTTGTCAGTCATTGCAAGGGGAGCGCTGATTGGCTTTGGCGCTCATTGCGAGCCTCTCCCCTCGTGTACCTTTGGTCCTCTGAGCCCCCTCGGCGCTCATTGTGAGCCCCACTCTGAACGCCTTTGTTGGTCATTGCGATCCTCTACCCTGGTCCTTGTAATGTTATTAGTTGTAAGTTAGTGTTGTAAAATGGCGGTGGAAGTATCTATGTATTACGCAGGTGTGGAGCATTTTCTGTTTTCCCTAATAGTGTATTTTATACCTGGAACGTGCCTGTGTAAAAGTCTTATGTGCTTGGCGGTGTTATGCGTGTTTAGGGGTCGTGTAGCCTCGTTTTAGTTTTTTTCGCCCTCCATATTTTTTCTCGCTTAGGCGATTTACATGTGCAGGAAATCGGGAAATTGTGGTTAGATTATCGTGCAACATGACTCCCAGACGTCATGCCTGTCCCCCCGTGCTGTGAGTCATTTTTTTTTTGTATTTTTGTTAATTTTGGTGGTGTTATTGTTGTTTTTGTATGTGGCGGTTCGGCCGTTAACTTCGTATTTTTCTTTCTAAGTGCCGTAGGTCGTATTTTTTTCTGGGTAAGTGCTGCTTTCCTTTTTGCAAGTGTAACGGGCCGTAATTTTTCCACATGTTTTTTTTTTTTCAAACTACTATGGGTCTTGCATTGTGAATGGTGTAATTTAGATTTCTGTTGATGTGTGTGTGATGTACGCCATATCAGTGAGTAGGAACATATTTGTGCTGTATTAGTGGTACATATACTCCTCTTGCAGGCACTCCAAGAACAGTGGCTGTAGACATCCTGCACCTCAGGAGTTGACCCACTCATTATACTCCATGACTGCTGGAAGACCACCTCCTCTGGCTCTTGCGCTGGCTATCTTCTCTTCACTATGGCTTGACAGTAACCATAGTTGTGTCAATCTCTTAATATCCCTGACATGCACTCCCAAAGTGAAAACATCTGCTTCCACTTATCTCCAAATCCTTTCCCTGACCATATGTAACCTGTCGGCCTCCATGGAGGATTTAGGACCAGTTATGGATGGATGGCATTCAGAAGGATAACAAATGTATCCTTGAAGTAATTGAGTTTATTGTCAGGCTTGTGACACCTAACTGCACCTTGGGATTCCTACCTTCCTGTGCCAAACATTAGACCTGGGGATCCCCTCCCTTTCTTCTCCAACCAACCATAGAGACCTCCCCTGCTGACCTTGCATCTGGTGTGCCTATTGTAGGAGCACCTCTCGTTCCTTCCTCTCACCGCACTTCTCTCCTCACTTTTTATCTCGCCCTCTCTCAGCTTCTCATCCCCTCACCACACATTTCTCTCTCTCTCCGCTTCTTCCTCTATATCCTTGTGCTCACCCTATTTTTCCAACTCTCCCTTCCTCCCCTCCTCTCCCCTCACTTCTTCCTCCATCTCGGACAAACAAGTAATGCATTCACACCTACACTCACAGAAAAACATTCTATAAAAACCCACTCACATGATTATCTGAATCAAAGGGTGTAAAGGATTTTGTTAAAAAAAATATGTGTTATGTGTTCTTTTGTGTAGGGTGTACTGGTTATATGTAATTGGATGGGGTTGTTATCAATGGGTTGGTGTGGTGCAATAAAAGTATGTGTGTTGTATGTGATAGAGGGAATAAGTGGGGGGGGGGGCGTGTTAGGGTAGGGTGGGTATGGAGTATAGGGTAGATATGACAAGGATGTGTTAAGGTCTTGTACAGGGGTATGTAGCCTATTATTATTATTATTATTATTGTCTTCTTGTAATGCGCCAACATATTCCGTAGTGATATATATGGTTAAGTTCCAGGCAAAGACAATTACAATATTAACAAGCTGCAATCGATAGAGGGCCCTGTCTTTGAGCTTAGAATCCAGTGTCCATAGTGCTTCCCCGAAGCACCATGCAAGATTGAAAACTCGCAAATTTACAATCTAAAGGTGAATATTTTACTGGTGAATACTATGTGAATATTTTAATGGGGAATTTGCATATACTAATATATGTAGGCAAAATGCACAATCCTTCTGCTCTGAGGGTTAACTAATCCAGCATGGCACAGTCAAGGTTAAAGTGGGAAACCAAAGCTTATATAGACACAATATTGCAATATTTGCTGACGTTCTACCACATTACTGGAGATTCTATAGGAAATGCTCTAGGTCCCTGTCCCTGGCTCTGACTCATAAATTGCATTTCTAGGCTGCTTGCATTTCACATAAAGACCATTGCAATCTCGGAAACCATTTCCCTTATGTGACAAACCCCTGGCTATGTACCAGTAAGCTCTTATGAGAAACATTCTGCAGAAGCCATGTAATAGCTGCTTGCATGTATGAATTCTTCTATTCTGATATAGTTACATTGTAATTAACCTTGAAAAAAGACTTTCAGTCCATCAAGTTCAACCTTGTAAGATCTCCTCTGCTCTGCAATATGCGGATTAGTTTTTAATTAATTGAATCCAGAAAAGAAGCAAACAGAAAAAACCCACGTGAAACTTAGCCAATCGTCTCAAAGGGGGGGAATGTAATTCCTTCCTGACCCCAGATACTGGCGATCGGATTCCTCCCTGGATTAATACTCTCTAATTATCCAGGATAAACCTGAATGCCCTTTTTATTAATAACAAGTCCCCTTTTAAAGTTATCTATCAAATCCATTGTCACCACCTCCTTTGGTAGAGAATTCCACAGATTAACCACACATACTGTGAAGAACCCTTTTCTTTCTTTAAGGTGGAATCTTTTTACTTCTAACCTCAAAGGATGTCCTTGTGTCAGTTTGAAATCTCTTGGCACAAAAAGCTCACTTGACAAATCTTTATGCTGACCCTGGATGTATTTATATAGGGCAATCCTATCTCCTCTTAGGCGCCTTTTTTCTAGAGAAAATAAGCTTAATTTGGGTAGTCTTTCTTCATAACTTAGCCCCTCCATTACCCTTATTAGTTTTGTAGCCCTTCTCTGTACCTTTTCCAGCTCTAAAATATTATTTTTATGAAGTGGTGCCCAAAAGTGTACTCCAATAATTGTAGATATAATAGCTATAATAGTTATAATAGTTATATTGACACTTCTGTTTATTTATGTATGCAAATAACAATACAATATATGTCCATAGTTTTATTTGTTGTATAAATTATGTGCCATATGACGTTTAGTATAAATCATTTTTCAAATTATTGTAAATGAAGAAAAATCGGATCTTTTGTAAGAAAACTTCAGTTTTTTTCCACTAATCTTTAGGCTGGCTCTTAACTTTTTTTAGACAGTGTAACTATCTGAGAGTAAGGGCTATACAAGCCCAGAGCCATCTTCTATAGACTACAGGTTATGGACCGTTGGGTTCTTTGAAATCTCTGCACCAGCACCCGGATATCTGACTTCTGTTTCATTCAGAGTCTCTCCATCAGGAATCAGTGCTTCCAGGAGTAACAGTAACCTTCCTTTGGTAGTGATCAGGACAGGTTACTTGTAGGGTGGAGATAGGTTCATTATCGCAACCACCAGGAACAAAATCAGAGATTTCTATGTATCTACTTGTGAACTGATTTATTTTTTAAACTCACAGCAGTATTTATAGCAGTTAGACACAGAGGGGGTATACACAGCACAACAATGCGTGGGTGTGGCAGACAATCATCAGGGATAAACTCCACATCTTGAGATCAATATGATTAACTCCAATGCACATCCTGCCGTCTCTAGCACATACCAGACGTGATTAACTTAATCTGGCAGTCTGATGTTTGATCTCCTCTCTTCCTGATGGGATTAGCTTAATCTGGCAATAAATGGAACAAAGCAGGTTTACAAATACAATAGAGGTGTCCATGCAGATAATCCAGTGGTGCAGCCAAGAAGTCTGTGATGGGCTTAATGGGCTAACACCCAGGCTAGGGAAAATGGGTTCATGACAGACAGCATAACACATCTCCACAGGCTTTGCTGGTAAGGTTGTGCAACAAATAGGCGCCTGCAGGGATGTCAACTCTAGGGTGTGCCACAGTCTGAAAAAGATGAGCGGAGCCCAACGCTCCATAGAGTTGGGCTTTATGGCAGAGTGGCCAGAACAAAGCCATTACTTTCAGCAAAAAACAAAATGGCATGTTTTGAGTTTGCGAAAAGGCATGTGGGAGACTCCCAAAATGTATGGAGGAAGGTGCTCTGGTCTGATGAAACTATTAAAGAAAACTCTATGTGCCTCATTCTATTAACGGCCGTAGGAGATGCGTGGCCGCAGGGCTCCTGCAGGCTTGCGGCCGGCGCCCTATTATCCCTTGCGGCCGCACGCGCAGCAGGAAAGCCTTTGATCTTACACGGCCGCAAGAGTTTCGGCCGCAAGAAAGCCACGGTTGCTATTCAAATGCTACGTAAACCCTCTCGTCAAGGCCGTAATTAGCTAAAACCGAGTTGCAGCTTACTTGCGCCAAAAAGGTCACGCGAGCACCAATTAAGCACATAATAAAGCCATCCTGCACTTTGATGAGACGTTAAAGTGATTGGAGGTGTTAGCATCCATAGCGCAACATTCCCCTACACTCAAATCTGAAAATCATTTTTATTTTAATTCATGTAAAATGTCCGTGTACACAGTCCCACGGGCTTGGAGCACCTCAGACCCGCAAAGGCTGGTAAATGGGTAAAATAGACCCACGGGTTGTAAAAGGCTTACTTACAAGTCGTAGCATAGAAAAGCCATCCTGTACTTTTATTAAAAGTAAAAGTAATGTTAGGTCTTAGAATTAATAGCTCAACATTTCCCTACTCTCAAATCTGCAAATAAAGAAATGTAACTGTAACGGATCTACTGGCACCCCGACTGGGTACCTCCGTTGATGGACGCGTCCTAGCTTGCGCCGAGGACTACAAGCACCGCACCGGACACCACAACCACCACAGACTCCACAACCGCCGTAGCTTAACTGGAGCTGCGTCGTCTTCCTTCCACCCTGTATGAATCTCCAGGATCGTGTGGGGAAGACCTCTCCTCCAAGGAGAGTACATCAGGAACAAGGGTTCAGGAGTTAAAGCTCAAGGGAGTATGCAAAGCATAGCAATCCCCAGTGTGATATAGCAATCCCCTCCAAGAACGAGACGAGGCTACGTTTTGAAGGGTCAAGTAGAACTCTCTTGCTGGCACACCCAGCCTGGTTTTTATTACAGTCAGGTACAAACAGAACACACCCAGGGGGGAGGTATAGAACAATCAATAACACAATAGTAACGCCCACCGTTTACCTCCCCTTTGCTTGGGAGATAATTGAGTTTATTACTGTATCTACTCAATTATCTCCCAGCTAAAACTTACACATTTTTATACATAACACACAGACATTTCACATATCCCCCATAGTTGGCCACACAATACACATATAGGGACAATAGGTGGGTCACACCTCCCTGAGGCTACCTGGCAACTTTGATACAATCAGACATGGATTAGATCATCCTTCTTTGTTCTTATGTCTGAGAATGAAAACACTTTATACAATAGACTTCCTTATCTTATGAGGAGTCTCTGTAATAGGATTATCTCGTATGCCAAAGTCTGCAATAGTCTGGGCTAATATTCTGCAGAGCATAAACCAACATACATACAGTATAATAGTAGGATCATATTTTAACCATAATAATAACAACCATAAAACAGAGTAAAACAGTGATGGGTTCCGTTACAGTAACTTCATGTTCAATCTTCGTGTTTTATCTATCATGCAAGCCCACACGGGTTTGAATAACGCGCTACGGGCTTGGAGGTCAATCATCCGCCAAACCCGTACGTGCTTCAGCAAGAAGCTACGGTCGTGAGTTACGGACAGAAGTCTCAAGCCCGTAATCCTGGTTTTCCTGTCGCCACCTGAAATCAATTAACCAATAGGAAGACGCCAATCAAGGCCGCAAATAGTTTAAAAGTGCAGGAAATTCGTAAATCTGTGACTGTGTTGTATACTGTGCAAGTGGACACACGTCATGAAGTTGGAGGGGTTTTGAAGAGAGAGAGAGAGAGAGAGAGAGAAAGAGAGAGCGAGAGTGATTGATTGATAGAAAGAGACAGAGAGAGAGTGATAGAACGAGACGGAGAGAGAGAGAGATAGTGAGTTAGTGTGTGAGAGTGCGTGTTAGAGTGCAAGACAGTGCGTGTTAGAGTGCGAGAGAGAGAGAAATAGAAAGTGCGAGAGAGATAGGGAGTGATTGAGAACGACGGAGAGGAGGAGAGATGGAGGGAGAGAGAGAAGGCAGTGCAGGGAGAGGCCAGGGAGAGCAGGGACCCCAGCCACAGGCTGGCCAGCAAGCTGCTGCTGCTGCTGCCAAAAAAAGGGCAGCAAACTTTTATCAGCAGATGATTGAGACGCTCCTAAGAGGAGTACGTGCCCGCCACTCCATCTTAACCGGCGGGAGTGAGGTGAGGCGCAGGCAGAGGACAGATGCCTGGAGGGTAATTGCGGCTGAAGTCTCTTCACTGGGTTATGCAAACCGGACCTGGATGTCTGTCCAGCACCGGTACCAGGACTGCAGCATGCAAGTCAAAAAGAAGATGGTGGACGAGGCCAATGCAGCCCGTGGAACCGGTGGTGGGCCTCCTAAAACATTTACCTACCCCGGTTGGGAGGCCACAGTGAGAGATATAATCCAGCCAGCGGCAGTCGTGGCATCCTTGGCCTGGTGGACTCGGGTGGGTCAGAAAGCCTGCAATGTGAGCACCGTATACACCTTCACACCCTCATATGCACGCACATGTACCCCATAAAGATAGATAACTGACGTTGAATTGCACTGTAAGATATCTGGTTGTGACTACAGATATATGAGTCAGCAAAAATCATGTAAATCCAGTGTGAAGAAATATACTTGTCATAATTGTTAGCAATGAAATATATGTCCAATACCTCCACCACACAACTGATTATGATACCGTTTTGCAAATCTATTGATGTTACTGTTATGTTTGCTGTTGGTTCAGAGTGCATATAAAGCATACATGACAACTCCATTGCAATTGTTTGTTTATTGTCATGAGTTCTCCTGTCACACTCTACTCCATGTTAAACTGGCCCATTCATAGCTGTTTGGCTTAATACTCCTACTGCTTAGAACCCATGTACATCTTGAAACTAGGTATAGCAGATATATCCTGTTTTATGTGGACATTTCAGTATGCCCTTAGATTGTAAGTTTGCGAGTTTTCAATTGTGTGTATGTGTCTTGTAAACAAGCACTATGTACATTTGATTATATGCTCAAAAACAGGGCCCTCCATTCTTTAAGGTGTTAAGTTTTTTTTTTGCCATGTACTAACCCCCTGTACAGCGCTACGGAATATGTTGGCGCGATATAAATAAAGATAATAATAATAATAATAATGTGCTGAAAGAGTGCTGCGGCCGACTCTAGGGATGCGGCTGCGCTTGCATCTCCATGTAGCCGTCAAAAATAGTTGGTACACCCAAAGCCCCTAACCCTCTAACCCTAACCCCTTAAACCCCACTTTCTAAATCTAACCCATACCCCCTAACTGTCGCCAGAACCCGAAACCCATAACCACTTACCCGGCCTTCTGGGCTGGCGTAGCTAGAGTCGGTGGCGGCGCGCTTCCAGAGTTGCGCACATACAACAGGATAGGTCCAGTATAGCTGTAGATCCCGATTAATTATATATCCCCATGAGACTACATGTATGGATCTGCACACTGCAGCATATGCAGATACAGACTCTGATGGACTGCCAAGTGTGTGTCGTGTACCCGCCTAATCTGGACCATGTTACATTAGCATGTTAACTCACATTGCTGAGGATTGTTCACAGATTGGTCTGTCTCACACACTGGCCAACAGATTCAGATGAGCACGTGTCCTAATGAACTGCAGTTGGCACACCGCACCAGCATTACATATATTCACATGAGCCATGGGACCTTTCCTGTTATCTGACCGTGATTGCTGGTAGCAGCAGTGAGCAGCCTCTACATGTCACAGCATTTTCCTGGAGATTATATAATCATGCAGATTTAGTGGGTTATGGTGGGGTTAAGGTAAGGGTTTCGGATTAGGGTGAGGACTAGGGCTTTTGGGCTTCTGTGTAAGGTGAAAATGATGTATATAACAGCGGCAGCGCCATCTATCAGCCCCTTGGTCCAACTGCTGCAGCCAGCAGTCGCTGTCACATAACAGGAAAGATCCCAGCCAGGATCCACAATACTAATGATGCAATCTTTATTTGCGTCAAACATTCACAGCCAATTACAAGTCACTATGATCTCAGGGATATGGAAACACACATCAATCAATTTTCAGAACAACAATAATCAAATACAAATCTTGTCTCATTTCAGTACCACCCAGGCGTACCCTGCCACCTCAGGGACCAGAAATACCGGGCCCTGCACCTTGCCAAGATGCAGGACCACCTGCAGCAGGACCACTTGTGGAAAGTCCACCTGGGCCCTCAACAAGATGGCAGCCATCGGCTCCAACAATTCCCCCTCCAGCCAGGATGATGATGGCGCCGCCTGGGTCCCAGTCAATGTGGTCTGGCCAAATTGGGAGACCCGACATTTGGGGACAGCCAATGTGGTGCCATCCTAGTTGGGCACAGATAATGGTGCCCTGGAGCATGGGGCCCCGGCAGAGCATGTGGCTACAACCGTCCCCGCAGGCCACTCCGGCCCCGCAGGCCACTCCGACCCGGCAGGCCACTTTTGCCCGGCAGGCCACTCCGGCCCCGCAGGCCACTCCGACCCCGCAGGCAACTCCGCTCAGCCATGCCTCCACCCAGAGGACTCAATGGTCTGGGTCCGCGCCAGGTAGTCCGGCGCTGTCAACGGCACAGTGCCATGATTTCCTTGCTCATCTCCAGCATGAGCGGGAGTAAAACCAAGAATTCATGCTGGAGATGAGACGACACAATGAGCGGGTATTTGAGGAGTTGAGGAGGCATCACCAAGTCATGGAGGATTATGCTCAAAGGGCCGAAATGGCCCGAGAAGGCCAGCCACCTGGACAAGCCCTACAGGTCATATCTATTGCTGTCCAGGTGGATACAGTCATTCCACCGCAGGCTACCTCCTCAAACTCCCAGACCTTACCCCCAGTGTCCAGGGCAGAAGAGCCGGCCACCCTTCAAAGAAGTCGTGGCCGGCCTAGGACCAAGGTTGCCAAAGGCCAAGAGGGTCAGGACCCACACAAGCGAAAGCGTAAATAGGTGAGAACATGTTCATGTTGCATATAGAAGCAATTGATGTCTAAGATCTATTGACGTTGAGGTGTTGCAGCCAATGCATATATTGTTCTAATTGATGTCTTGTTCTCATCTCTTTAGGTTCAAATCGACACACGGAGTGGTTGCCTCAAATTTTGATTTTTTGGTTCTATAATTTGCACACATAAGAATCAATATTATGTACTGCTCACATTATCATTGTTTGTTTTTGTTTGTACTGTACCATGACTGTTAAACACCAGATGAATGCTACAAAACAACGTTATTGTATTAGTACATACATCTTCCTTCAATATACCAGCCCTGTGTTAATGTAGGGTTGGGGTAACAGCCACTAGTGCAGTTTGATTCCAGTAACGACTATGCATGATATTCGTGTTTCTGACACATGGAGATATTCATTCAGGGTAAATATCAAAAGTGAGTACACCCCTAAGTGAAAGTGTAAATATTTTCATGCACTGACTTAACCCTCATGGGGATGGAGTTCACCAGAGCTTCACAGGTTGCCACTGGAGTCCTCTTCCACTCCTTCATGATGATATCATGGAGCTGGTGGATGTTAGAGACCTTGCACTCCCCACCTTCCATTTGAGGATGCCCCCACAGATGCTCAATAGGGTTTAGGTCTGGTGACCTACTTGGCCAGTCCATCAACTTTTTACCTTCAGCTTCTTTAGCCAGGCAGTGGACGGCTTGGAGGTGTGTTTGGGGTCGTTATCATGTTGGAATACTGGCATGCGGCCCAGTCTCCGAAGGGAGGGATCATGCTCTGCTTCAGTATGTCACAGTACATGTTGGCATTCATGGGTTCCCTCAAAGAACTGTAGCTCCTCAGTGCTGGCAGCATGCATTCAGGCCCCGACCAAACATATATGCATGTCTATATATGTTTTCGATAATATGTTGTGTGGATTCCCCCTATATGCATTTACCTAATGATGTCAGATGCTGCCTACCCTCTCTCTGCATCGCTGTTTATATTCAAAATGAGGGTTTCATCTCATATCAATGTTTTTGTGTTCGTTGTGACTTATCCATTTATCTGTAATTCAGGGATTATTTCAACTAATTTTGCTCAGTATAGATGTATACTTTTGGTGGTGGGAGTGTCATGGTCGGGCCTGCATGACTGCTGCCGGCACTGGGGAGCTACAGTTCATTGAGGGAACCATGAATGCCAACATGTACTGGGACATACTAAAGCAGAACATGATGCCCGCTTTTGGGAGACTGGGCTGCAGGGCAGCATAACATAACGACCCTAAACACACCGCCAAGATGACACTGCCTTGCTAAAGAAGGTAAAGGTGATGGACTCGCCAAGCTTGTCACCAGACCTAAACCATATTGAGCATCTGTGGGGCATCCTCAAACTGAAGGTGGGGGAGTGCAAGGTCTCTAGCATCAACTAGCTCTGTGATGTATCATTAAGGAGTGGAAGAGGACTCCAGTGGCAACCTGGGAAGCTCTGATGAACTCCCTGCCCATGAGGGTTAAGGCAGTTCTGGAAAATAATGGTGGCCACACAAAATTGACATTTAGTGCCAATTTGGACATTTCAAATTAGGTGTGTTGCCAATGGTTTAGACATTAATGGCTGTGTATTGAGTTATTGATGGGTCAGCAAACTTACTTTACATTGTAGCAGAGTGTCATTTCTTCAGTGTTGTCACATGAAAAGATATACTAAAATATTAACAACAATGTGACGGGTGTACTCACTTTTGTTAGATACTGTATGTTCACTATTAGGATGTGAGCCACTTACAGACACCTGTCTCATTTGTCTGGCTTTGTGTCATATAGATTGTCAATACCAACCTTCCCTCATGGTTGAAATCAGTAATGCAAACACACTGTGAGAATTCTATTAACACCGCTAACTGATGGTGCAGAGCACAGATGTGGAGTATGAAGGTCCTTTCATTGATGTTACAGGAATGCTATGGTATCAACATTGATGAGGCAGACACAAACAACATCTTGGATAAATCATATTTACTATTTACGGAAATTAACAAAGCAAGCTTGCCACAAAGCCACAGGTTGACTAATCATTACCGGTATGCAAAGGATCATGGTGGAGGGGGGAAGGATACAAAGTCCAAGTAACACAGGGAAATAGGTATATGAGAGCAGAATGCAGGCACATTAATCATTGTGTATATTTACAGATGCTTTAACGAGCAGCACAACATCACATTCATATCTACATCTCCTATTTTTGTTTCCTTCAGGTGATGCAGGATATGGGTGTTTGCCATGGTTGTTGACCCCTGTGAACAATTCACACACAGAGGGGGAGGAGAGGTACAATGCGGCCCATGCCAGAACCCGGAATGCAATAGAGCGCACCTTTGGCCTCCTGAAGATGCGCTTCAGATGTTTACATTCCACTGGCGGGGCGCTACAGTATAAACCAGTGAAGGTTTGTCACATCATCATGGCCTTCTTTTTTTTTTATTTTTTTTATTTCAGTATTAAAAAAAAAACATACAAAACATATACATGCATTTCATCTCTTATTACTCTAAATTCTAAATACATTTTAATGAACATTATTGGGATAGCAGAAAAGAGGGATAACATCTTTTAAGTGTAGAATAATCCTCCCACATTTTTAAACCTCTGAATGCTTATTCTAATACAATCCCACCGCTTATGGAAGGATCTACCAATTTATCCACAGCCCTTCCAACAGTAAGGGGAAATCTGGAAGACAAACATATTCGTAATAACAGGGGCTAAATACCTCTTTTATATTAATTTAAGGTATAGCTCCCTGTATAAATTATTTATAAAAGGTTTTTTTATTTATCTTACAACGCTTTCCCCTTCTATCCTTTCCTTTTCTAACCCTTTTCTATTTTGTTTTTGATCACATAACATACATACAATTACCCAACAAATACAAGCAACCAGGTTCAACAAAACGGTCCGCAATAGAAATAGACATATCTTATAGACAAAATATACCCATTTTTGATTCTAAAGAAGGTAAATAGTAGGAAATTTTTCCCTAATCTCTGGACAATTTGACAGCATTTATAACTCCATCAGTCGTAATAGACATTGGCTTCAATTGTATCTTTTTCCATGTTCCCCGTTAATATTCTTCCATATACTGCTCCCAGATAGTCCAATTAAAAATATTTATTTTCTTGGACTGTTCATATGTATTTTCTTTCATCAGATCTTTATTATAATTGGTTTTATTAATAATCTCTTTCCACTTAGGAATTTCCAATTTATTCCAATATTTAACTAACATTGCTTTAATGATCAATAATATGTGAGATATCAAAAATTTATTACTGGGGAAGTGTGTATCTATCCCTATATGGAATAATAACAACTCCGGGGAACACGGACATCTTGTCCCTGCGATTATGGTCAAATATCCACAACATTCTTCCCAGAATTCCCTTATCTTAACGCATTCCCACCACATGTGTTGTGTATTACCTTCTTTACCACAACCCTTCCAGCATAATGATGATTGTTGGGAATCAAACTTTTTCATAGTTGTTGGTACTATATACCACTTTTGTATTAATTTAAAGTACAATTCTCTATACATGGTGTTAATAGAAGATTTCTTTATTATCTTTAGAGCCCTTAACCATTCTTGCTCGTTATAGTCTATATTGAAGTTGTATTCCCAGTCTTTTATACTCTTAGTTTTCTCAAATTTCATTAGTTTAATCCTACTTTTACTAATTTTTGATACCAGATGATTCACCTGACCTTTAATCAAAATTGCTTCCAGGTCGTGCAGTTTATCTATTTTATCATATATAAATCCCTTTTGTTTCATTTTTTTCTAGCAATATTCCATAATTTATCCATGAAAAGGATTTTGTTACTCCTTTCTCCTGAAGTTCCCTTTGCTTTAATAGACTGCCTGCTGGGTATAAATCAGCTATATACAAAATTGATGCTTTTTTCAATATATTTATTTCTAAATTAAATGATTCATCTCTTAGTATATCTATAGGTGTAGTAACGGAAGGTATATGAAAAAGCTCTTCTCTGATTTTACTTTTCCCCCAAAATTTTATAATAGATCTTATACCTTCTGGTAATTTATCCCATATTGTTTCTTTTCCATTAAATTTACCCAGCAGTGTTCTTATTGGGATAATTCCCACCAAATCTTCCTCAATGTTTTTCCATCCTATTATCCTATGTTGTAAATTCATATTAATTATGTGAGATATTGCTATATTTTCGCTAATCCTTTTCATATCTGGAGATCCCATACCTCCCAGATCGAACTTTCTATTTGTTATAGTTTTTTTAACTCTCACTTTTTTCCCAGCATAAACAAATTTGTCTATTATTTGCTGTATTATTTTAATGATATATTCCGGGACTTTCTCCGGGACACAGCTCATTAGATATGTTATTTTGGGGACAATACTCATATTAACTATGGCAATTCTAGCCGACCAGGAAAATCTTGTTGAATTCCAATCATATAAAAGTATTCTAATCTGTTTTAATATTTCTGTTATGTTATTTGCTATAATTTTATTATTTTGGAAGCTAAATTTAATACCTAAATGAGTGACATATTTTGAATTCCAATTAAACGCATATAATTTTTTAAATTTATTTAATGTATCTTGCTCTATATATTTGTATATAATATCTGATTTCAAAGGATTTATTTTGAAATAAGAAACTCTACCGAATTCTATTAACAATTGTTGTAAATTGGCGCAGGATCCTATTGGATCTGTTAATGTTAACAAGATATCATCCGCAAATAACATTATTTTGTAGTCATTGTTACCTATTTTGATACCTTTGATATTTTCAGCTTTCCTAATTAATGATGCTAATGGTTCCATAAATAACAAAAAAAGCAATGGGGAAAGGGGGCATCCCTGTCGTGTTCCGTTGCTGATCCCAAACTTCTCTGTTTCGAAGTTTGTACCTGCAATATAAGCTGTTGTATCCTTATAAATAGCTTTAATTGTTTTAGAAGCAAAATTTGTGAACCCAAACTTTTGTAATACTGCATTCATGAATTCCCAACTAACCCTGTTGAATGCTTTTTCTGCATCCAATGACAGGATTAGAGTGGGGATTCTTTTTTTCCGAATGGAAAACATTAGATCAATTAGACGTCTGGTGTTATCTGATGCCTGACGGCCTTGTACAAAGCCCGATTGATCTAAATGTATCAACTTTGGAATAATTTTATTTAATCTATTTGCCATGATTTTTGTATATATTTTTAAATCTATATTAATAAGGGAAATAGGGCGATAGCTAGTTACTTCTTATGGATTTTTCCCTGGTTTCAAAATGTTAATTATTTTAGCTTCTGATAGTTCTGACGGCATTTTTCCGTGATTTTTAATCTCATTAAACATATTTTGCAAATGTTCGCCAATTTCATTTTGAAACATTTTAAAATATAAATGGTCAAATCCGTCTGGACCTGGGGCTTTGTTAACTTTTGCTTTGTTAATTACTTCCTCTATTTCTTTCAAAGAAATATCTTGATCCAAAAATCTTTGATCTTCTTCTTGTAATTTTGGTAGAGTTACTTCACTCAGAAATGTATTTATCTCTTCTTTACTAGGTTTTTTAAATGTAGAATTACTATTTAACTTGTATAATTGAACTATAGAACATCTTCATAATATCACATATTTTATCAGGGTGAGTGTATAAGACATTATCTGTGCCTCTTAAACTATATATTTTATTTTGATTTTTTTGTCTTTTTAGTTTATTGGCCAGATATTTACCTGTTTTATTACCCATTAGAAAATTGGTTTGTTGAAATTTCCACATCAGTGAATCAACCTGATATTGTAATATTTTATTTATTTGGGCTTTCTTTTTAGCAATCAACTCTGTTCTTTCCACCGATGGGTTCACTCTATTTTCTCTTGTTAGTTTCTCCAAATCTATATACAATAGTCTCATGGGTTTCCCCCTTTCCCTATGCATTACTGCCATCCGTGATATCATTTGTCCTCTTATAACTGATTTATATGCGCACCAAAGCACGGATGGTGAATCTACATTATTTTTTTTAATTTTAAAAAAATTCGTTTGTTTCCTTTTTTAAGAATTCCATAGTTTGTTCATTCTTAAATAAGATAGGGTCTAACTTCCATTTTTTTTAATTTTTGCTTCTCTTTTCTTCTTTTAAATTCATACTGACCATTGAGTGATCTGACCATGTAGCGGTTGTTATTTCTATATCCTTAATTTGTCTTATTGTATTTATATCTGTTAACAAATAATCTAATCTTGAGTAGGATTTAAAACGATTTGAAAAAAATGTATAGTCCCTCTCATATGGATGTAGTAATCTCCATGCGTCATAAAGGTCGTCGTTTGATACTATTTTTCCAAAGTCTTTAGACGTTTTTTTAATCTGATTTTCTGAATTTTTTTTAATTGTTCCTATTCTGTCTGTTAATGGATCTAACACCATATTAAAATCCCCGCCAATTATTAATTGTCCCTTTCTAATTTTTTTTATTTCTTTCAAAATCTTTTTGAGATATCTAATTTGTTTTACATTTGGAAGGTATATATTGGCTATTGTCATATTTTCTCTATTTATTTTGCCACACCAAATTATATATCTTCCTAGGGGATCAATAATTTTAGCTTCCTCATAGACTTCTATATTGTGACTAAAACAGATTGATACTCCTCTAGATTTTTTATTGTATGTTGAATCTATTTTAATATTAAAGTTTTTATTATTTACATATCTTAAGGTATCGTTTCCCCAATGTGTCTCTTGTAGTAGGAGAATATCTGCTTTATTTTTTATATAATTATTGTAAGCTATTTTCCTTTTTGCTGGTGAATTAAGTCCATTAACATTATGAGTTATTATTTTAACCATTGTTTATAGTTATTACATTAACCTTCCACTTTTGTGTCCATATATCTAATTCCATCTCACCTCTGATCAATTGTTGAACCTGAGCCATTCGCATTCCCGGGATTTCATTCATTCGTACTTCCTTCATTCGTTCATTCTTACAAATCTTGGGCTTTATTTCCTTGGAACTTAAAATAAGTCCAATTTTACTTGTTTTCATATTTTTGCCCTTCATTCTAAACAATTAATAAGGGCTGTTATGCCAATTTTAGGAATTGCTAGGAATTATAATAAACTTACTAGTTCATTAGTTGGGAGGTCATATGATCTTATTTCCCTGATTTACGCCCTTCTTAAATATTGTCATTATGTATTTTAATTTAATTTTTTCTTCTTACTCTCCTTGTCCCTCTATTCTTTCTTAATCTTTTATCCAACTACTACTATTTAGGGGAATATAGGTGATAAAAGCAAAAAAAAACTATCCTTGTCCACCGTAACCAAAATATTCCCCTATAATGTATTTTAAATAGTGTCATCCTACCCTTTTTCATTCTACTGAACCTTTCCCTCCTGGCGGCCTCCTCCCATCTCATCACTTCATATTTCTCCCGAAACAGATCATTATAATACATATTCTATAATCAATTTCTATCATGATTTAACACACATTTATTAATCTGCATATTGATACATTACTCTCTTAACCTGTTACACTAAAAAATCAAAATATCTATACATCCCCCTATATACCTTTATTCGAGAGGGAATCCATACCATTTTTCTCTGGTCCTTATACCCCCCAAACTTGAAGATTGAAATATATTGAGAGAACTAGTATTAGTATTTACATATATCCCTTTGCCTCTTTGATATATCTTTTCTCTCTTTTCTTTTACCTTCTTCCCTTACTTTACCCTTCCTTACTCTCTTATCCTCCTTTTCTTTCAAAGAACAAGTATGGATTCTCCTCGGTACATATACCAAAAAATTCTAAAATTTTATTTCTTTATAATTTTTAAAGTAAATAGTAATTTATTAAACCATTCTATAAATCTATAAAGTGCATATCAATAAAGTGCTTAATTTTCCCCCCATGAGATATTTCCTCAGTGTTCTCTCAACAAAATAAAAGTGAAATTTTCCTAAACTCTAATATAGTGGGTATTTTTTATTCCTTCTATATTTTCCCAGTTCGTAAACTTATTCTTACTAAAACCTGTTATATATTATCCATACAACTATCCAAACCCATTCCTTTATCTAAATACAGTGTTTCCAATGCCATTTTAAATTTCTATACCTCTATAAAGTGCATGAGTAAAGTGCTTATGTTTACAAATATAATATAGTATTTCCAATCCTCAATATAATTGATTAAAGTGCTTTGTATCCTATAATAAACTATAAAATTCTATAAAGTGCTTTCATATTAAGGTGCTCAATATTCACTACCATAATATTGGTGGTCTCTTGGTGAGTATCTATATTCTTACTGCTATATTTTATGAACCCCTACATATCCACTATAATAAGTGGACCAACCCTAAATATGGAGTGGAGAAAAAAAAATAATAAAAATAAACAGTCCATAATAATGCATTTTCTTCAAGGGACTTTTCCTCTCATCCTTAACCTCTATTATTTCAAGGCCCATTCCGGATTCTTTAAATTTAATTGGATATTATCTTTGGGATTAATTGAGAGGTCTACTTCTATATTCCATTTTTGTAACAGCATATGTCCTTCTTTAACAGAGTCTATTTTATTCCAGGAGTCTCCTTCCATTATATATAATCCCGTTGGATACTTCTGTATTTAATTTCTGCATTCCTTAAACTTTGTGTTATTGCCGTATATTCTCTTCTTTTATCCAAGGTATATTTAGACAGATCCGGAAATATTTTGATTTTGTCATATGGTGCCTCCATTGGCCTTTTTATGTAATTAGCTTTGATTATTGTATCTCTATAGTTAATGGATTGAAGATTAACTATAACGTCTCTTGGTATATTTTTATCTAGTCCTCTAGGGAGGGAAATCCTTTGTATATTTTCTATTTTCATTTCATCTTTGGAGGTTTGGGGTGATAAGTTAGTAAATAGATCTTTAATATAACCCCGTAAATCTTTTTCGGATATGTTTTCATTTATTCCCCTTATTCTAATATTTTTTTTCCTTGATCTGTCTTCCATGATATTAATCTTCATATTTAGTTCTTCAATCTTATATTCCAATTTGTTTGTATATTTCAATAATGCATTATTATCCATGATTAGTTTATCACATTTGGTTTCCAATTCATTTATTCTTTTATTAGTTTCTTTTACTGAGTTTGTATTTTCCCTCATCTGTTTTGTTATTTCCAACATGATCTTTTCCTGGGAGTCTTGTAGAAGGTCTTTCATTTTTAAATAGGTTAATGGTTCCTCTTGTTGTATTTCAGTATTATCATGTAGAGAATATGTTATTTTCTTCGGGGAGGAAGTTATGGATTGTTCCAATAGGGATGATTCTGATTGCGTTGTTTCTAATATACTACTTTTTTGTTTTGGGGAAAAGAATTGATTTGATTCTGGGGCACCTGTTTTCTTCTCCTTGCTTTTTATTTTTATTGTATTTGAGGGTTTCTTATTTGCCATCTTATTGTTTTTTTGGGAGGTATTCCTGAGATTTTGTAGTTTTTAGTTTTCTCCGCTACACTTTATCTCTTTCTTTTACTTTCGCTTCTTTCTTCTCTCCCTTTCTCTTCCTTCCCTTCTTCCTATCCTCCTTCTCCTTTCTTGTTCCCCTCTTTTATTCCTCCTTTCTTTATATAGAGTCCTTTAATTTTGTTTATCTTTTATAATTTAAATTAGTGGATGACCTTTCGTAATGTCTTGGAAGGGTTCTTTCTATATCTTCATCTTCGCGCCCTTAGCCTCTTATCTCTATCATATTTTTATACAGCTTATTATTGTTTATCGTTTAAACCCTTTCTCCTCAATTCCCTCTACCTCCTCTGCCTCAATATATTATTATAGTCCTTTATCTTTGTATACCCCAATATAGCTCCCTTGCAAGTTTTAGCGGGTTTTAATATTTCTGGGGCTTTTATACTTATGGCATAATATGCCTCTTTCTGTTGTTCACCATTGTTTTTTTTTATTTTTTTTAGGACTTTTATGTATTTCAATATTCACTTACTTAATCTCCTTTAGGTCTCCCGAGCTCTCTCGCGGGGAAACTCTCTCCTTCGCGCCCTTTTGCGCGGTTTGCTCGTATTCTCGCGGGATCTTCACGGGGATCGTCACCGTCCTCCGACTTTACTATACTCTGCGAGGTTTGACTTTTTGGCTTAAATCCGCCTTATATCAGTACTAGTATCTTTGGGGACTTATCATTTTTATTTATATCGACCTATGAGGCATATTTGGGAGGAGGGATGGGAAGTATATAGGGTAATTGCACAAGCTGATAAATTATTCTTTATAAAAAAATGTTTTAAAAAATCTTTACTTAGCTGCATAGTGATAGAATGGTCCTTCTTGAGGCTTTCCAGGCGTATTTAAATCGTTATAACCTTGGATCCAGGATCCGATGTGGGCTCAGGGTTACTGCTGTCTGCAGGACATGACCTCCCAGCTCTCCTACCACCAGCTCATCTGCGAGCCGGTGTATGTTCCACTTCCGGTACCGCCCTCATCACCACCCGCTGCCAGTAGTATGGAACTTTTGATCTGCACAATATAGCAGTACAGGCCAACTGTCTGGGGAACATTGATGATGCTCCGCTTGAACCGGCGGAGCATCCAGTACCAGCCTCTGGTGAGGATAACGTTCAGGGGTCACGACTACGTGCCCACGTCATTCAGTAGTACTTCCCATGTAAGTCTGAAACCAATAACAACCAACTATAATGTACCTTGATTATGGTTACTAATACATCTCTTTTCTCCTTCCCCATTGTCATACAGAATATTCAACAGTCCACAGTAGAGGATAGCTTTGTGATGTAACATATGTCTCGTGACTCATTTTTAACACTGGATCAAATACAGCCTGCTCTGATATCCGTTAATGGTAAGTATGCGCACATTCCCATACACATCATATATGTTGATATCTGCAAACCTCCAGAAAGTAAGCTAAATGGATGGTATGATATATTCCACAATGTCAATGGATATAGGCCTCACAATCGTATTTGAAAACATCTTCACAGAACAGTAATGTTCCCATTGTCTGATCATGCTATTCCACATCCCATGGAGGTCAAAGCAATTCATAGCAGTCTGGATATATGAACATACCAGCATATTGTAAACCATAATAAATGTACCTCATGGGATGCAAAGAGGGGATCACTCCTTTGTCAGCGTATGCTGGTAAAAGCATTCTCAGTCAGATAACAGGAATGGTCTCAAGGATGTGTTAACTAGGAATCATTGTGCAATATATCATGTGGATTGTGTGACTGATATCATCATATTGCCATTACAGAACTGCTGCCGTGTGTCAACACATTGTTTACCCACACAGACATGGGAAACGACCTGTACAGCAACAGAACATCAGCTACATCAATGTTGTCTACATTGTAAGTGAGTATTTGCGGAAAACATGTGCATGTATGAATGAGAGGAATTGACTAATAACGCCATTAATGTAGGCCTAACTTTCTTTTCCCCAAGACATCACCTATGTATTGCTGAAGCGGTCAGAAAAGTTTATCGGACCATGCAGACGTGTCCTGGGGGAACAGATCTCTTCGTTGAATACTCCACTTGATCCATCCAAGGTAAAGAACCACATGTGGATGTATGAACATGCATCAATGTGTGATAGTTGTGATCTTCCATTTCAATTACAGGCTGTACTGGTCTCTCTGTCTGTCTCTCTCTCTCTGTCTGTCTCTGTCTGTCTGTCTGTCTCTCTGTCTCTCTCTCCTCATCCCACCCACCCCTGTTTAGCCTTAATTTATTGAGTCACACAAGTCTTTGACACCTGAATGATTAGCAACTTCTGCTAACTATCCCGATTAACCCTTTACACTATGTTTTCTCTTGCCTTCTTCCTCACATTTAATCTGGATGGTTATAACCTATTTAGGAAAGATAGAGGCAATGGTAAACGAGGAGGAGGGATTTGTCTGTATGTTAAGCCTGAATTTAAGGCTATAGTCCGAGAAGATATTTATGGTGGACCTAGTGATAAAGTTGAATGTTTGTGGGTAGAGTTAAATAGCGGAGCAGCAAATTCCAAAAGAATATTAGTAGGAGTATGCTATAAACCCCCAAATATAGCTGAAAGTGAGGAAATACAATTATTGTTACAGATTGGAAATGCAGCTAAGCACGGGCAAGTTCTAATAATGGGAGATTTTAATTACCCTGAAATAAACTGGATAAATGAGACCAGCAGTTCAGCTAAGGGGAGCAGGTTCTTGAGTACACTCAGGGATCATTATCTGGCCCAGGTTATACAGGAGCCTACTAGAAATGAAGCTATCTTAGATTTACTCATTACAAATAATATTGATATTGTATCAAATGTTGAAATAGGGCAACCTTTGGGAAACAGTGATCACAACACAGTCTCATTTGAGATTGAATTAAAAAAAAAAACATTTTAAGGGGCCAACAAAAACTCTTAATTTTAAAAGGGCAGATTTTAACGGTCTAAGGTCAGCAATACAAAGTATAGACTGGGACAGAGAACTGATAGGTAAAAACACTGAACATAAATGGACAACATTTAAATCCTTACTAAATATACATACACATCGGCATATACCATGTGGGAATAAAAGTAAAAGGAGTAAATCACAACCCATGTGGCTTAACAATGATTTAAAGATCAAGATATGGAGTCAAAAACAGGCATTTAAATTATACAAACAAGAGGGGACAGAGACTGCTTTACGGGAATACAAGGAAATCAACAAGGCTTGCAAAAGCGCGATTAGACTGGCTAAAATAGAAAATGAAAAATTAATTGCAAAAGAGAGTAAGACTAACCCTAAACTATTTTTTAAGTATATTAATGGGAAGAAGGCGAGGAAGGAAGCTATAGGAACATTACAATGTGAAACAGGCTGTCTGAAAATTAGTGACCAGGAAAAGGCAGATGAGCTAAATAGGTTCTTTTCCTCGGTATACACAAGGGAGGTACCAGTGGTTGGGACACTGCGACATAATGGGGCTACACTACCTTTGCCAAATAATTGGTTAACACAGGAAGTAATCCAAAAGAGGTTGGAAAAAATAAATGTTAATAAAGCCCCGGGTCCTGATGGAATACATCCAAGGGTACTAAGGGAACTGGGTTCTGTAATAGCCAAACCATTATATTTAATTTTTCAAGATTCACTCAACACAGGGTCTCTACCAGATGACTGGAGAAAAGCTGATGTGATACCTATATTTAAAAAGGGAGCAAGAGCAAATCCGGGGAATTATAGACCAGTGAGCCTCACTTCTGTAGTGGGGAAGCTTTTAGAAGGGTTAATAAGGGATAATATACAAGAATATGTATATTTGAACAGGATTATAAGTAGGAGTCAACATTGGTTTATGAGGGATAGATCATGTCAAACAAATCTAATTAGTTTCTATGAGGAGGTTAGTAGGAACCTGGATCAAGGCAACTCAGTGGATGTAGTCTTTTTGGATTTTGCAAAGGCTTTTGATACAGTGCCACATGGGAGACTATTGGGCAAACTAAGGGATACAGGAATTGCAGTAAATATCTGCTCATGGATTGAGAGCTGGCTAAAAGACAGGAAGCAAAGGGTTGTTGTAAATGGAACATACTCCGATTGGACTAATGTGGTAAGTGGGGTTCCTCAGGGTTCAGTATTAGGTCCTCTCCTTTTTAACATATTTATTAATGACTTAGAGGTAGGATTGGAGTGTGGTGTCTCCATTTTCGCTGATGACACAAAGTTGTGCAAGGTAATTAAATCAGAAAATGATGTGCTTTCCCTCCAAGGGGATTTACATAAAATTGAGGAATGGGCATCTAAATGGCAGATGAGATTTAATACGAATAAATGTAAGGTTATGCATCTGGGAAGGAAAAATAGCCATGCAATTTATAATCTTAATGGAGCAAATCTAGGTGTATCAGATATTGAAAGGGATTTGGGAGTGCTTGTGGACAACCACCTAGGTAACAGTGCTCAAAGCCAAGCAGCAGCTGCAAAGGCAAATAAAATATTAGCATGTATTAAGAAAGGTATAGAAGCCAGGGAAGCAAATATAATTCTGCCACTATACAAATCTCTAGTACGCCCTCATTTGGAATATGGAGTACAATTTTGGGCACCACTTCATAAAAAGGACATTTTAGAGCTGGAAAAGGTACAGAGAAGGGCAACCAAACTAATAAGGGGAATGGAGGGGCTAAGTTATGAAGAAAGACTAACCAAATTAAACTTATTTTCTCTAGAAAAAAGGCGTCTAAGAGGAGATATGATTACCTTATATAAATACATCCAGGGTCAGTATAAAGATTTGTCGGGGGAGCTTTTTGTGCCAAGAGGTTTTCAACTGACAAGAGGACATCCCTTGAGGTTAGAAGTAAAAAGATTCGACCTCAAAGAAAGAAAAGGGTTCTTCACAGTAAGGGTGGTTAATCTGTGGAATTCTCTACCAGAGGAGGTGGTGACAGCCGATTCGATAGATAACTTTAAAAGGGGACTAGATTTATTTCTAATTAAAAAGGGTATTCAGGGTTATCATGGATAATTAGAGAGACAGTAATGATCCAAATTTAACATTTCCTCTTTAGACAATTGGCTAAGTCTCGCTTTATTTTTTTTTTTCTTCTATTTGCCTTCCTCTGGACTAATTAATAATAATAATAAAAAAAAAAAAAAAAAAAAACATTAAATAATTGATTAATAATTAATTAACAACTAATGAATTAATAGTTAATCCGCATATTGCAGATCAAAGGAGATCTTAAAAGGTTGAACTTGATGGACTGAAAGTCTTTTTTCAACCTTAAATACTATGTAACTATGTAACATCCCCTGCCTTTTCCTCAGACTCTTCTTTACTTCTCCCCTTTTTGTCTCCAACATTTTTATTTCACCTCTCATGCCCACCTCTCCCCTTTTATTCGCCCATCAGCTAATCTTATTCAAGCTGTGGTTGAACTATGTGTCTCCTGACTGTCCCATCTGCAAATTACATTATCTATCCACATGGGACAGATACCTTATTACATAATAGTGCATCGCACTTTACATCTGATCCCTTTCCTCTCCGTCTAATGCATAACTTTCTGCTTGACACAACTTCCTTCCTATGTATCTCTCACTTACCTTGCTATTCCTTATCTACTCTTCCCCATGTCCATTACCTTTAGCTTGTAAGTGGTGAGTTTCTAATCTTGTGGGGGCCTTTGGGAAGAAATCAGTTTTCACAAGACTTTACGCTCAAAACAGGGCCCTCCATTTTCTGTCGTTGTCAATATTACATACTGTATATTTTCGTGTTCTTCTCCCCTGTACAGCGCCACGGAATATGTTTGCACAATACAAATAAAAGATAATTAGACTAATCATAATATTCCCACATCAGGACAATTTTTTTTCCAGTAAGGATTTGCTTGGAGGGAGGTAAGTTGCATTGTACATGCTTTTCATCCTATCAAGCTGTATTATATTTTATTTTTATGTTTTGACAATTTCTACATTTACTGAATACACTGGAGAGAAGTACAGTTGTGTTTTTTTCTTGTTTATAGGTTTTTGGAGTGTTTTAGTATTTTGTCCAGCACAAAGTAGTTTGGAGGGAGGTAAGTTGCATTGTACATGCTTTTCATCCTATCAAGCTGTATTTTTTTTTTATGTTTTGACAATTCCTACATTTACTGAATACACTGGAGAGAAGTACAATTGTGTTTTTTTTTTTTGGTTGGCTTATAGGTTTAGAGAGTTTTTTTTTGTGGGGAGAGGAGTTTGGTGGAGGGAGGTAAGTTATTTTTCTTTTTTTTTTTTTTATGTTTCGTATTATATCTTGATATACAGATATATATATATATATATATATATATATATAGATAGAGATAGAGATATATAGAGATAGAGATATATAGAGATAGAGAGAGATAGATAGAGATAGATAGAGATAGATAGATAGATAGATAGATAGATAGAGATAGAGATATAGAGAGAGAGATCGAGATATAGAGAGAGATATAGAGAGAGAGATAGATAGAGATAGATAGAGATAGAGAGAGATATAGAGAGATATATAGAGATAGATACGTTTCTACACATATTTCCAGATTACACATATTTGCAATACACATAGGTGTTCCAAACTGCTTCTTCAATGGAGCTTGACAAGAACCTATTTTCAGCCTAGCCCAGCAGGACCATGTAGTTCCTACTACCTCTGGTACAGAAGATGGCTTCAGGATAGGTACCACGCCCAGGAATATGTGCAGAGTATAATGCAGATAGGATATTAGTGGCCTCAGACATGGGCCACTCCCCACACATGATAGAAGCACACAGTAAATAGCCGCATACCTTGTATATATGCGAACTGTAACTGACCCTTCCACATTGTTTAGGAAAGTATTGATCTATCGTGTTTCATCAGCGCCACTCAGGTCCAGAGTGAGAGGTGCTGTACACCCCTCCCACTGCTCTGTCACAGGCTCTGTCCACTTAAGGTGGATTACTACAGTTAGTTACAACATTGATATCAAAGCAGAAAGAGTGTTATAGGCGATCAGAATGGGGGACTAGGGGGCAGCAGGCAAACCCACTAAAACATTTCTTAATTTCTCTTTCTTTTCTTTTCAGGTAGTGATGGAGGGAGAGGAGCAGAGGGGAGAGGAGTGGCAGGGAGTCCCTGGGCGTGGAGGTGGGGAAGAGGAGGGGAGGAGTGAGGAGGTAGTAGTCGAGGAGGAGGAGGAGCTAGTAGTTGAGGAGCGGGAGGTAGTAGAGGAGGAGGAGGGAGAGGAGAAGGAGGGAGGAGAGGAAGGAGGGAGGAGAGGAGAGTAGGAGGAAGGAGGGAGGACAGGAGAGTAGGAGGGAGAGGAGAGTAGGAGGAGGGAGAGGAGAGTAGGAGGAGAGAGTAAGAGGAGGAGGGTGGAGAGGAGGGAGGAGGAGAGTGAAGAGGGTCCTCAACCCCAGTCTGGAGAGCAAGAGGCTGGCTGCAGGTCCAGGGCCCACAACTATATCCGGGAGTAAATTATGGTCCTCCTGGAGGCAAACCATGCCCGCCCCGTCATCACCTTGGGCGGTAGGGAAGTTAAGGCTGGACCCAGGGCGGATGCTTAGCAGCAGGTGGTCAATCTGGTCAATGGTGTGGCGGGCCATGGACGGAGTCTGCGGTCCATAAAGCACTGTTTCGACGACATCAGGGCCGTGGTGAGGAGGAAGATAGCCCTGGAGGACGAGGGGCGGAAGGTCAAGTACCTGGGGCATGAACTCGTCGCAAGGGCCATTCTTGCACCCTCCACCGCAGCTGGAGCTTCAGGCCCGGTGGACCAGCAGGACCCAGCCTCCATGGCAGGTGAATATGACATACAGCAACATGCCACCACATGTGCATCACACTCACTACACATGTACATGATGGCACTGACATGTCAGCTCCATGAAATTAACAAGGGATAGATGGATGCATCATTAAATTCATGAAGCTGACAAATTACTGTCATTCCTGGTCACCACAACAGTAATCAAGCAATAGAGCAGGGGTGTCCAAACTCGGTGCTGGTGGGCCAAACACACATGCCTGGATTTGATAAACCTGCTGCGCACAGGTGAGTCAATCGCTTCTTCAGTCATCCTGATTGACTCACCTGTGCACAGAAAGGATATCTTCCAATCCAGGACTGAGTTTGGACACCCCTGTAATAAAGAGTCCATGGCCCTCATTCAATTGCAATTTGGCCAATTGAATAGGGCTTTATATAAACACATAACATATATTTTTAAATAAGTTTTTAGTTACTGAAAATCTTGCTTTTGGATAGATGTTTAATAACTAAAAACTTATTTAACAAAAATATGCTATGTGCTTATTTAGAGCCCTATTCAATTCGCCAAATCGCAGTTGAATGAGGCCCCATGTATTGGTGTGCCCGCGCAGCCTATGCAGTTACAGACATCAGCCGTAATACAGATAGTGTTGTGAGCCGAGAACCATCAAGAACAGAACCTAAGAATAGATAACAGCTAGTATAAGATAGCTAATCACAGTTGCAAAGAGGAGAATCATCCATATTGAAGGCTAGATGTCAGATAAATAGAAATGAACACATATCAATTCGCTAATCAACATACTAATGACATGTACCTTTCTTCTCTATCTCTCAGCATCCAGGAGGAGGTCTGGGTCCTGTGACCAGCCATCGGCCACCTACCAGGAACATCCAGCACAGGGGAAGGAGGAAGGAAGATCGGAGGGCCCTGGGTCGGAGGATGGGCAGGTCATTGACCTTGCAGACTCACCTGCCACAAGCCCTGGGACTATGCCCATCCTCCAAAGACTTTCACTTGCTCTGGGGCCCTCCCACGCCCTTGGGACAACACCTCCTTCCCCACACAGTGTGCTGGCCTGGTCGCCAGCATGCAAAGGATTGAGGCCAGCATCTCTGGCCTTCGGGCCCATATGACGCACAGCCTGGCTAGGCTGTCCAGGGAGGTGAGGAGGCACTATATGACATCGGAACACCTTCAGGTCAGGCTGCTCAGGCAGGAGATGGTCTCCAGCCCACCATCAATGGTGATCTTACAATCCCCCAGTCAGGAGCAGCCTGGCCCCTCCTCTCCTCCCATGTGTCCGCCACCAGCCATACCACAGCTGTCTTGCACCGCCTGCCCCCCCAGTCCCCCCACCAGCACCACCAGTGGGGAGACGGAGGATGGGCACAGGTGATGTGGGTCCTGGGCCCAAGCGGAGGAGGACATAGGGCCTCATTCAATTGCAATGTGGCCGATTGCTTAGGGCTCAATATTAGCACAGAGCATATTTTTTACAGATGTTTGTAGTTAGTGAACTTCTATCCAAA
The DNA here is from genome assembly GCA_027410445.1 of Discoglossus pictus. NCBI lineage: Eukaryota > Metazoa > Chordata > Amphibia > Anura > Alytidae > Discoglossus > Discoglossus pictus. The sequence goes on along the minus strand of CM050166.1, from coordinate 258,420,626 downwards.
AGCAAGCTCTTCACTAACTACAAACGTCTGTAACTAAATATATGCTCTATGCTTATATAGAGCCCTTTTTAATTGGCCAAATCGCAATTGAATGACGCCCATAGAGTCTGCAGATATGTTTTTGCCTTCTCAACAGCACTCCTCAGTGACCATCAATTGGTGACAGCTTAAACAGAACACAACGGGCCTCATTAAAATGTGATTTGGTCAGTTGAATAGGGCTCTTTATAAGCACATGGCATATATTTTTAAACAAAGTTTTTAGTTAGTGAACTTCTATCCAAAAGCAAGGTCTTCACTAACTAAAAACTTCAGTAAAAATTATGCTCTGTGCTTATATTCAATTGGCCAAATTGCAATAGAATCAGGCCCGAAATATACCATCACATAGGCCAAGATCCAAAAATCTGGAGTTGGGCTACATTCAGTTAGTAGTGTGACCAATAAATTATAACTTTGGAGTGCTGTTGAGAAGAGATGCTGCAGGCCCTATGATGTTTTCAGGCCTTATTTTGTAGGTTTTGTCTTTTTTTCCTTCTTTCTTTATGTTTTTTCAGGTCCATGAAGGCATCTCCTGCATCTGCAAGCATTGTGGAGGAATTATATGAGGTGTAAGGTTTTCCCAGTGCCTCTCAGGTAGACATGCCTTCAATGGCAGCCCCCTTAACATGTAGCTCCCAAAATCTTAAAGCTATCATATTGCCAGATATCTCAGACATGATTGTTGTTAGCTTAAATGTAGACTAATACCGCTATGGCGGTGGACTTGCAAAGTCTCACAATGGCATGTTAATGACAGCCAGCAATAATATATGCACTAGTGAAGCATGTGATCCTGACCTCAATATCAGTCTGAGAACAGATCTTTGGGTCTGATGTAAGTAATTTAAAAATAGTGGATTTTTCAAATCCCAAGAGTTTTTCACTCTAGTGGTTATAACCATAGATTACATATAGTATAATTGGGAATAATAGTAAATTATTGTGTGGAATATAAATGTTTATTAAGGTACTTGGCCTCATGGAAGGCTTTGCTTTTATTATACCCTTTCTATCCTTGTTTTTAACCTTTTAATCGCCGTTGTGAGGTACAAGTACCTTAATAAACATTTATATTCCACACAATAATTTACTATTATTCCCAATTATACTATATGTAATCTCTGATGTAAGTAACATTGAATCTGGATGCTGACCTTTGAGTCCTCTCCGTAATAATGGCTATTTGCCCATATTACTGATTATCCATAGACCTAGCTAATAGTTAGTAATGCTTGCAGATGGGGATCAGGTGAGTTGGTATATTAGTACAGTATTTAGAACTGTACTGTACATACATCGTGATTCTTTTTTTTTTTTCTCCTCCTCCGCCTTTTTTTATTTGACCACTTATTTCAGATTTTTGTTTGGTCAACACTTTGAGCAGATCTAGTTACAAGTTGTAAGTGCTATGCACAAAAATGGTTTCTTCAGTTAAATGGAGAGATTTCTGATGATCCTTTTTCTTCATCAGATTCCGGTTGCAGCGGTGTAGTGACCGCATGTGACCCTGGTAGGTGCTATGCATCATGCTTATTCTAGAATATTAGATTGACCCCTGTAGGTTTCCCCTTTTTTCCAGCCTCTTGCTCCCCAAGGACCCGCCCACACCACACCCATGATATTAATGCAGTTTTGACCACTGCTGATTGTGGTCTGTCTAGCAAATAAAGCTTTGTTATACTGTTATGTGAATGCACAATCTTGACCACTGCTGATTGTGGTCTGTGTAAAAAAATAAAGCTTTGTTATACCGTTATGTGAATGGCCGAACTTAAACCACTGCTGATTGTGGTCTGTGTAAAAAATAAAGCTTTGTTAGACCTTTCTGACTGTGTCCGTGTGTTATGAATATTTTGGGTTCTGTGACATCCACATGCATTACATTAGTGTCACATTCCTATAAATGTAAACTGATGAGCCCTAGTTAACATGCAATAGATCAATACGTATAAAACTGTTGAAGAGTCAGAATAGCTTTAGATATCATATGATCCCAAATATCATATCAACTACTAATATAGGGTTAATACCCATGACAAGTCTGATTAGCGATACTGTGGAGTAGGAACATTCCCCTGAGGGCCTACAATGAATAGGACAGGTGACACTGGAGTGGTTTTCCAGTTCCTTCTCTAGTTGATTGCGATTAGTCCGACCTCTCTGCTAAGACGTACCCACCCACACTGGCCCTATGTAGTATAGCTCACAGCTTCATTGAAGTACAGAAACCCCTTCACCAACACCACTTAGCATATGCGTGAATACAGTTAGTTGCCCAATAATGAACACGCATTGGCTAAATATCCTTTGGTTATCATATGTTGTAATGGTCATGCACATGTCAATATGACAAACCATGCTGCAACATGCATAATATGATTAAAGCCACACTACCCAATTCAATAGCAAGAGTAAAACATGAGTCAGGTCATATGAACCCTTTGCCACGCACATGAGCTCTATTGTGATCCCTGAAATCTCTATCTAATTGCATATACATCACGCTCATCACATCTACATTTGGTAACACAAATATTTTGCTAACTACACCGCCCCATGGCATATATCAAGTAGCAAGGAAACATTTTAATGTATGTTGTTCAGTTCTTCAGTTGTGTCCAACTATGTGACCCTATGAGCTGCAGCACATTCAGCTAGGTCTCTGTCTGTGCTGTTATCCACGGTTTGCATGCTAAATATACTGGTGTGGTTTGTCAGTTCCTTCTCAAGTGGATTGGACCTTGTCTGATCTCTCTGCTATGACGTGCCCACCTACAGTGGCCCTACATGTTATGGCTCACAGCTTCATTCAGGTACACAAGCCCCTTCACCACCACCACTTAGCAATGCTGAAGAGGACCAGGGGAACATACACCACACATATCTACTCTGACCCATCAGGAAGGGCCGCAAGCACAAAGGGAGACTGTCCAGAGGCTCTGGGATTTACAGCAAACTCACCGCCACCAGGCATAATCTCTGCTACGCCCATCCTGGTGGGAACCATGTGCCAGGTGTCTAGTTATTCCCATTTGGTGAACTTCCAAACTGTTCTGCTATTTATCAACTTACATGGGTTAGGGTTGCTAAGTGGGGGTGGTGGTGAAGCAGCTTGTGTACCTGAATGAAGCTGTGAGCTACTGTAGGTGGGCAGGTCATAGCAGAGAGATCAGACAAATCCCAATCCACTAAAGGAGGAACTGACAACCCACTCCAATCTCTTTGGCATTCAAACTTTGGAGAACAGCACAGACAGAGACCTAGCTGAATGTGCTGCAGTCCATAGGGTCACAGAGAGTCAGACACAACTGAAGAACTTAACCACATATATTAAAATATTCCCCTGGTACTTGATATATGCCAAGTGGAGGTCTGATTTGGCCACTATTTATGTTCTCTAATGCGGATGTGATGAGCGAGATGTGTATTCTATCGTTGATCAACTATATAGCGTGCATCGAATGTGCGATGTCATCTCCGCGCCGACACATGCGTGCATCAACAACAGCAGGCCCCGAGGAGGCTAGCGGATCTAATGATTAGGATTAGGCTGTGGGGTGTAAGGGTTAGGATTAGGCTGCGGCAACAAGGGTTAGAAGGGTTTATGGCATTAGGTCATATCACTTGCACCCTTTCATCAATGCGCAATAGTCCAAAACCTTAGAACTGCGCAATGATGTGGGCCCGCTCATGTCAGCTACATGTTGTCAACACATTTGCTGTGCGCGCCAATGTTGGGGTGACATATTCTATTATAGGGCTGTTTTAGAGGCTACAATGGAACCTGTATGTGTGTTGACCAATCAAACATATGAGGAATATTAAACTCATTTTAACAATTGTTAATTTGGAGGCTGTAATGCTTGGGCCTCCATTTTAGGGTTACAGGCTTAAACCATGCAGACTGCAAAAACCGTAACAAAATGGATACCTTCAACCTCCAAGCACGTACGGGCTTTAATAACGAGCTACGTGCTTGGAGGACATTCGCTCTCCAAGCCCGCACAGGCTTTAATAAGGAGCTACGAGCTTGGAGGACATTCACCCTCCAAGGCCGCACGGGCTTGAATAACGAGCTACAGGCTTGATCATTGAAGTCCGTGGGACTTAGATGGATTTTAAAATCAAAGTACAATTTGGCGATGTGCAAGCTTGAGAATGTTTTGCTAATAATCCTCATGCCCCCCATTATTTTCGTGTGTCTGAACTCGGGAATTTGGACTTAAATGGAGGTGTAACTTCAATTTCAGAGGTCCTGGGTACCCCCCTTGCTGTGGGTAAGCTTTTTATGTGTTTTTAGTGGGAATTTATTGTATTTTGACTGTTTTTAGGTGCGCGTGGTTTGCAAGGTCGTAATGGTGCCGCTTGTATGGGTGTTTGTAACTGCGAGTGAGGCACCTTTGAGCCTCCACCTCCGCAAATGTGGCCCCTCGCTTTGCGAGGGTCCGCATTTGCGGCCTGCAATGAGCCTTCGGCTCATTGCAGCAGACGTTGGAGCCTCCACATTCCACAAATGCGGCCCCTTGCTTTGCGACGTCGATTCGTAGTTTGACAACTATTATATGTGATTAGACAATATTGTAAGTTGGAACTATTATCTTAATATAACTCCATAATTATCTCTAGGTATGAATATGTGCATATACTTGAAGTATACCAACTATTGTACCCTAAATGGTCCATTTTGTCCCCAAAATTATAGGGCACAAGATGCTTATTTGATTATAGTTATTATAATAATTCTATGAAGGTAGCAGCAGTAAGATGACATTTATCTTCCTACCTTCACACTATGCAAATGTTTTACATATTGGGAGGGACTAAAGAGATATATTTTATTCCTGCTGTTGCTTAATAATATACTATATTGTCACTAAGATGACATCCAATGAAAACATAGTAATCATGATGTCTTCACAGGAAGATACCTGCTTTCCACATTTAATAAAATCTTCAAAACTCCCCTAGAGTATGATATTCTATCATTTAATGAAAAATGTAAGAAGCATGTTTATTAATACTTATTTTATCCCAATGTGATGATAATACATCTTATTGATTCCCAGTATGGAGACAAAGAATACTGGTATAAAATAGAGTATGGAGACAAAAACAAAAAAAACAATAATCATAATTAGTATCATAGCCATCCCCAGTCTATTATATGAGGTCTAGATAAAGGGAGAGCACGTGAACCCTTCATTCAACCCATTGGGCTTCTTAATCTTTAAAGTGTATATCCAACCGTGCCTCTTTTTTCAAAAGTTCTTTGTCATTATCTCCCCTCCTAATTGTTTTTTGAATATTATCAATTGCTATGAATGATATGGCTTTGAGATCTCCATTGTGTTTGTTATTAACATGATTCGCCACTGGTGTATCATATTCTCTTTTGATACTGTACACATGTTCCAGGACTCTTCTAAATTCTCTACAGGTTTTCCCTATTTACCTCATGCCACATTTGCGAAGTATTAAATATATCACCTCTTCTGATTTGCAGGTTAACAGTTGTTCAATTGGAAATGTCTTATGTTCTTCGTAAGCTGGAAATTTTTTGTGGTTTTAACATATTTACAAGCCTTACAAGACAGGCATCTAAAGCAACCTTTTGTCTTATTAAGCCGGTTTAACTGGGTTTGTGTTGCTTCTCCAGATGGCTATGTGATAACATATCTCTTAGGTTAGTAGACCATCTGCTAGTGATCTGTGCTTTATGGCTTAGGAATGGCCTCAAATCCTCATCATCTAGGAGGATGGACCAGTGATTTTTGAAAATCATCTTTACTTCATGCCACATCCCATTGTATGTACCTATGCATCTCACCATTGCATCAGGTTGTTTAACCTTGTCTACTAGTAACTGATGTCTGGTAACATCTCTAGCTCTATGGTATGCTTTAGTTAAAACCTTTTTGTTGTAACCTCTTTCTTTGAAACGATTCTGAAGTTCCATGGCTTCTGTTTCTAAGTCAGTCTGTCTTGAACAATTTCTTTTTACCCGTAGGTACTGACCAACCGGTATTCCTGCAATCTGTGTTTTGGGGTGAGCCCTTAATAGACTATTAGTGGCCGTGGGATTCCTGTAGGTTTTAGTCTGATGTTTTCTCTATTGTCAAATCCACGAAAGAGATGTGAGTGTCATTAATATCCTATGTAAGATACAACCCCATTTCATTATCATTTCGTCGATCTATAAATTCATCAAGTCCCATTCCACACCAGTAAAATATCATCGATAAAACGTACCCATAGATCAATATGTACAGTGTATTTTTCCATATCATCAACGAGTACCGCTTTGTTCCTCCCACCAGCCTAAATATAAGTTGGTGTATGTGGGGGCACAGGCTGTGCCCATGGCCATATCACATACTTGCTGGTAGTATTTATTGAGGAAAACAAAGTAGTTGTGAGATAGGACATATTCCAAAAGTTCCAAAATGAACTTATTATGATTTTGAAGGTGAGTTCCCCTTTTGGACAAAAAATAATGTACTGCATAAGGTCCTCTCACATGTTCTATACTGGTGTATAGGGACTCTACATCTAATGAGACCAAGATTGCATCCTTGTTCACTTGAATATCATTTAGCCTTAATAAAACATCTGTTGTGTCTTTAACATAGGAGGCTAAAGTGAATACAAATTCTAGTAGGATTGTGTCACTATATTTACTTGAGTTTTCAGTTAAGCATCCTATGCCAGGCACTATTGGTCTACCAGCAGATGGTCTACTAACCTAAGAGATATGTTATCACATTGCCATCTGGAGAAGCAACACAAACCCAGTTGGCTTAATAAGACAAAAGGTTGCTTTAGATGACTTGTAAGGCTTGTAAATATGTTAAAACCACAAAAACTTTTCCAGCTTACAAAGAACATAAGACATTTCCAATTAAACAACTGTTAACCTGCAAATCAGAAGGGGTGATATATTTAATGCTTTGCAAATGTGTCATGAGGTACATAGGGAAAACCTGTAGAGAATTTAGAAGAAGAGTCCTGGAACATGTGTACAGTATCAAAAGAGAATATGATACACCAGTTTGTTGGGGCTTCCTGATTCAGTTGGCAGCTTGGAACACACAGGCCCCAGTCAGAATTCTGAGGAGCCTTACTGGAAGTGACACACACACAATGATTCTCAGTACACAGCAGCTCTTTATTGCTACGTCATAACATAAGTTATATACTTGCTAAAGAAGGTGGATATTAGAGGTGAGTTACGCTATAGACGTTAGTCGGTACAAGGACAGATAATCATGTGTTTTCTGTTTCTTAGAATAACAAAGAAGAAATGTCTGTTTTAGTAAGGTCGCAAGATATCCCAAGGACAAGAACATGTTATTGTGGTTAGCCTATATTTCATGTGAATATGTCAGCAGAATATGTTAACCCCTTCATCAGCAGAATATGTTAACCCCTTCAGTGGCGAATCATGTTAATAACAAACACAATGGAGATCTCAAAGCCATATCATTCATAGCAATTGATAATATTCAAACAACAATTAGGAGGGGTAGATAATGACAAAGAACTTTTGAAAAAAGAGGCACAGTGGATATACACTTTAAAGACCAAGAAGAGCAATGGGTTGAATGAAGGGTTCACCTTTTCTCCCTTTATCTAAACCTCATATAATAGACTGGGGATGGCTATGATATTAATTATGATTATTGTTTTTTAGTTTTTTGTCATCACATTGGGATAAAATAAGTATCAATAAACATGATTCTTAAATTTTTCATTAAATGATAGAATATCATACTCTAGGGGAGTTTTGAAGATTTTATTAAATGTGGAAAGCAGGTATCTTCCTGTGAAGACATCATGATTACTATCTTTCCATTTGGATGTCATCTTAGTGACAATATAGTATATCATTAAGCAACAGCAGGAAGAAAATATATACCTCTTTAGTCCCTTACAATATGTAAACCATTTGCATAGTGTGAAGGTAGGAAGATAAATGTCATCTTACTGCTGCTACCTTCATAGAATTATTATAATAACTATAATCAAATAAGCATCTTGTGCCCTATAATTTTGGGGATAAAATAGACCATTTAGGGTGCAATAGTTGGTATACGTCAAGTATATGCACATATTCATACCTAGAGATAACTATGGAGTTATATTAAGATAATAGTTCCAATTTACAATATTGTCTAATTTGATATATTAGACACAATTTTTGTATAGTGATGAATTGTGATCACTGGAAACATAAATACATTTTCCAGAGTATATGTGTATTCTAAATTCTCTAGGATGACTATATATGTTATAGAGAGTTAATATACACTTACTTTCCCTTTTAAATATACCATTCTTATTAATATATGCCACTCTATTACATTTTCCTTTTTTCACTTTCATTATATTGTCCCACCATTGATCTGTACAATATATGCCTGTCTTTTAAATATCGATTATTTTTAAACATCTATGAATCAGATTTTACTTATTTATCATGACAACCGCCTTGCTATAAGAAAACCCCTGGAGGGGCAGGCGGTATTTCCTGATGAAATCCAGGAAACCTGCATCGGGTTGACGCTACGCTGCCCACGCTCCCTTAGTCGCTGGCCGATGACATCATTACAGAGCGTCTAGGCAGCACATGGGAACAACAAGCTCCATTAGGATAGCTTTATTGTGATTATCTGCATCCAACTTTGCTAATACCCATCTATGAAATACATATTAGAGAGGGATAGATTCATGGAACAGAAGACTTTATATTAACATTAGTACTATCCGTGTGACTCCTTCAATTGTTGGCTTTTTATATAAACAACAATCATGTGTATGGACCTTCATTTCATATAAATTATTAATAGCGCAATATCAAGCACTTTTAGCACCTTATCATTGTGGGAAAATCCCCAAGCAATGCATATTAAGCACTTTTAGCACCTTATCATTGTGGGAAAATCCCCAAGTAACACTTAGTCACTTTACACTGATCAATTCACAGTTTATTTGTACAATAGGACTCTTTTGGGTCCTAATTCACTTTAGTATTAGTTTTAGCACTTAGCACATTTTGCCGATTTTCTCTTCATTATTGTATCCACTCATCTGGTTGTTGTTATTATTAATGTAGTTTAGCCAGTAGAGGTATTAATATATTTATTATTTGGCAGCTGTAGTGTCGTGTATTTAGTTTTTTATTACTTTCATTGATTTTATAATAACTATTAAAAGCTAAGTTTTATTGGCTACTATTGATTATTGTAGGTTCCTAGGAGTGCACCACTACTGAGGGCTTTTCTTTTCTTTTCTTTACCATTAAGCATTACATTATGAATCCCTGGTAGCACCCTATCTTTTTAAAAGTTCCTGGGCTCAATGCTTAGAGCCACCTTACTTGTCCTTTTTTTATGATCATTTTATTTCCCCTTTTTTTTCTTTCTCGCCATTGGCCATTTATGAAAACATAGTGATATGGAATCTCAATGTATAAAAATTGCCTTGCCTCAGTCTCCTTGCTATTTAACTGAAACCATGCAGTTAGTGTTGTTGCTTTGTGTTCATGTTGGGCGAGAGCATTTGTTTCATTCCCAGCAGTAAAGCAATCAAATTGACTCTGTGGCAAATGTACAGCTAATCGATACACAGCATGTGAGCGATCATCCATTTAAAATTTGAGCAGACGCCACATTGCTTCAGGAGCACTTACATAGCGAGCATCTAAATAACTTGAAAGTTCATCATGTAAGATAAGATTTTCTTTTTCATTTTGTCCACCTTGCACAATAACAGTTGCTGCATCATATCCTTTGTATATATATTTATACACATATTTTATGGATTTGATAGAAGTGCAAGCTTTCACATTTATATGTGCATTGTACTTCATCAGAAAATGTGGATTGTATGGAACTACATATCGATTATCTACATTTTTGTCCTCTTCTTTTATATAAAGGGTATCCAATAGAATTAGCATACGTTTGCAGTTGAAAATCTTACGGGAAATCTTTAGTGCATTTTTCATTTTCTATACATGGAGATTGTGGATTTATATGTCCACATGGACCGTGAATCATTCTATGTGTTACAATTTCATTCAGTTTTGAATGTTTTTCTGGATGTGGCAGTTCAGCACTAATTACTGAATCCACTCTCTCTGCCATATTCAATTTATCTTTTTCTTGGAGGATTAAAAGTATGTGTGCATGTGGAAGGCCTCTATTTTTTTTTTATTCAATGGTGTAAACAAAAGCCACACATTTCCCAAATAACTATGCGATAGTTATGTCATCAATTAATGAATTTAGTTTTATTTTGAATACTCGTGCCACTAAATCTGGTCTATCAGAAGTATTTTGACCATATTTCAAATTTTCCTGTATCTTGGCCATTGTGGATTACATGTGAATGTAACTAATAAATCTGTTTTTCAAAATATAGTCACAATAGCCATTGCATCATTGTATCTTTCTCGCATATTACAAGGAGATCCTTGGAAAGATCCTTGCTCTTCCAACTGGTATTTCTCTGTTTGTAGCCAATTCAGCTACATAATTCATCAATCCACAATATTATTCTACCCGAAGCTTCTGTTGTTGAAATTTTATACAATTTTGATTATTTGCTTCGACTTGTAGATATAAATCAATGATCCATTGTTGTGTGAGTTTTCCCTCACATAAAATAGGATTAAAATCATCACGAATAGCAGTTTGTACCACTTTATATTCCAGCATAGAAATATTGTTTCTGACACGAACTGTACTATTGGGATAATTTGGCAATTGTAATTTTGGTTGTCATCCTGGCTTACCATTTAGGAAGAAAATGGGATATGTAATTGGATCAAAATTACTACTTAATATATTTATATTTATAAAAGGTTGCTCTTCATTTCTGGGATACATTCTAATATCCCGCTGAAATGGTGGTTCACCATCATCATTTCGAAAGACCATGGCAACCTCATTTGCTGTTGGTAAATTATAAAGTTTTTGATCAGAATGGAGATCTCTTTTCAGATCCATATTTACTCTTGGCATTGGTAATTAATTTATTTGAGCATGTGTCTGTTGTTCTTTTTCAACCTCTGCTAATTTTTCGTAAGCTTGACTATATGGTTTGGTGGCCATAATGTTATCCAGCACTTAAAAAAATGGAGCAAAGCATTTTTTTTATTTTCAGGAAGCATCATCCGTAGTTCAACAGCTACCATTGCATCTAGGACATATAACTGTGCAAATGTCCTTTGTTCTTCTGCTTGTGGGTGTAAATGGGAAGTGCAGTGATAAATTTGTCCATGTACTTTAAAACAGTACGGGCCATGTCCTGGCACATTTTCTGCTAATGTAGCACCCATTGAAGCAAATTAAATTGCACTGTTATAAGACCTGATGTTTTCTTTAAAATTCCTATAATTGGGAAATGTAGTATCAGTCATAATACTTTTTAAATTTTGTGGAAATGTGTGTCTTTCTGGAAGTCTTACCTTTCCTTTCTGACAGCAACTAATAAACTTGCCATCTTTTGGTCTTTCCTTGTGAAAATGATACGCCCCACAAAACTGAAAAAACACATTTAGTAACCCACAATAATTACTCTCTACTGGTAGTGCTGTAAATAAGGGACTATCCTGAGCTTCCTGAACACATATATCAGTATATCTTTGTATATCGACATTAGTGTCATTAGGCAATCTTTCACAGACATTATGGGCCCTATTAAATTCCAGCCTCGCGTAAATAAGAGGCTTCTACTTAAGCCCTACGTACTGCAAAGTTTCTCTAAGTTCCGATGCTATTAAATTAGCCCTGCTGCGAGCAACGTATGAGCTACGCAGCAGGGCCGTACGTATCTACACTGCGTAAATGTACATGAGGAGTGACAGCCTGCAAGATGATATCGCAGGCTCCCACTCCTCATCAATTGCTGCGGGGGTCCTAAAAGGGACCTCCGCGGCAGTCCCCCACATAAGCCCTGCCGTGGGGGTACTCCGAATACCCCCCCCCGGCACCTAAAATTACCCCCCCCCTCAATGCGGGGGTCCCCGTCGGGACCCCCGAAGTGTCCTCACATGAACACCTTGCTGCAGGGGTCCATAGGAACCCCCGCAGCCCCCACACATTAACCCCTTGCAGCGGGGGTCCTCGATCGGCACCGATCAGGCCCCCCGCTGCATTTAAAACTTTTAAATTCACCGCCGCGGCTCCTTAAAGGAGCCGCGGCACACTATTACCCAATCCCGGCCGCGGCACTTAAAATTAACCCCCCTCTATGCTGGGGGTCCCCATCGGGACCCCCGAAGTGTCCCCACATAAACCCCCTGCAGCGGGGGGCCCCGATCAGCACCGATCGTGACCCTGCTGCAATTCAATTTTAAATTTCCCGCCTCGCGGGTCCTCAAAGGACCGTAAAGGTCCTGAAAGGACTCGCACTAAAAATATTAACCCCAGGCAACTATAATTACCCCATTAACTCATGATGGTCAATACAGACCACCATAAGGCCTAAATTAACCCATTAACTCATGATGGTCAATACAGACCACCATAAGGCCTAAATTAACCCATTAACTCATGATGGTCAATACAGACCACCATAAGGCCTAAATTACCCCATTAACTCATGATGGTCAATACAGACCACCATAAGGCCTAAATTACCCCATTAACTCATGATGGTCAATACAGACCACCATAAGGCCTAAATTACCCCATTAACTCATGATGGTCAATACAGACCACCATAAGGCCTAAATTAACCCATTAACTCATGATGGTCAATACAGACCACCATAAGGCCTAAATTACCCCATTAACTCATGATGGTCAATACAGACCACCATAAGGCCTAAATTATCCCATTAACTCATGATGGTCAATACAGACCACCATAAGGCCTAAATTACCCCATTAACTCATGATGGTCAATACAGACCACCATAAGGCCTAAATTACCCCATTAACTCATGATGGTCAATACAGACCACCATAAGGCCTAAATTACCCCATTAACTCATGATGGTCAATACAGACCACCATAAGGCCTAAATTACCCCATTAACTCATGATGGTCAATACAGACCACCATAAGGCCTAAATTACCCCATTAACTCATGATGGTCAATACAGACCACCATAAGGCCTAAATTACCCCATTAACTCATGATGGTCAATACAGACCACCATAAGGCCTAAATTAACCCATTAACTCATGATGGTCAATACAGACCACCATAAGGCTCTATTTAACCCCATCAGTCCCATAAGGGTATATTATTACCATTATGGGCCTGTTACAACCCAACATTAACCACATAAGTGCCATGATGGTCCTCAAGGACCATCATGACACTAACTACAAACACTACACTATAACCCCCAATAAACCATTTAATCTAAACTAACCCCCCTCTACACTAATCTATTAACACTTACACTACCTACCTACACTACCTACCCCCTAATAAACCTCCCCAACACTCTAATTACAAAAAACAAAAAACCTACTTTCTGTAGTGGGGGGTGGGGTTGTAATGTATTTTTTTGTTTTCTATAGTGGGGGGTGGGGTTGTAATTTTTTTTTTTTCTGTACTGTAGGTTTTTTTGTTTTTTGTACTGTAGGTTTTTTTGTTTTTTGTACTGTAGGTTTTTTGTTTTCTGTACTGTAGGTTTTTTGTTTTTTGTAATTAGAGTGTTGGGGAGGTTTATTAGGGGGTAGGTAGTGTAGGTAGGTAGTGTAAGTGTTAATAGATTAGTGTAGAGGGGGGTTAGTTTAGATTAAATGGTTTATTGGGGGTTATAGTGTAGTGTTTGTAGTTAGTGTCATGATGGTCCTTGAGGACCATCATGGCACTTATGTGGTTAATGTTGGGTTGTAACAGGCCCATAATGGTAATAATATACCCTTATGGGACTGATGGGGTTAAATAGAGCCTTATGGTGGTCTGTATTGACCATCATGAGTTAATGGGTTAATTTAGGCCTTATGGTGGTCTGTATTGACCATCATGAGTTAATGGGGTAATTATAGTTGCCTGGGGTTAATATTTTTAGTGCGAGTCCTTTCAGGACCTTTACGGTCCTTTGAGGACCCGCGAGGCGGGAAATTTAAAATTGAATTGAAGCAGGGTCACGATCGGTGTCGATCGGGGCCCCCCGCTGCAGGGGGTTTATGTGGGGACACTTCGGGGGTCCCGATGGGGACCCCCAGCATAGAGGGGGGTTAATTTTAAGTGCCGCGGCCGGGATTGGGTAATAGTGTGCCGCGGCCCCTTTAAGGAGCCGCCGCGAGGAATTTAAAAGTTTGAAATGCAGCGGGGGGCCTGATCTATGCAGATCGGGGACCCCCGCTGCAAGGGGTTAATGTGGGGGTGCTGCAGGGGACCTGATAGAGACCCCTGCAGCATGGGGATGTGTATAGGGTGCAGGGGGGAGCCTCACACTGCTGTCTCGGGCTGTTCCGAGGCAGCACGTAGAGGCTTTCGGATCCCTTGCGTGGACTTTTTGTCCACGTAGGGATTCTTACGATATGCGAGACTCGTGCATAGATTTAAGGCTACGTAGCTCTCTCGGAGCCTATTCTCGGCCATTTTCTCGCAGTCATATCGCAAAGCAGGCTGCGAGAGATTCGGTTCTCGCAAACAGCAGGAAAACTGCCTTTTGCGAGCACCGAGAGAACTACGAGGGAGAATTTAATAGGGCCCTATGTTTTTTACTTTGTCTTTTTTTTGTAGCTCCCTCACGCTCATTTTGTCCTTTTGTAGGCATTTTTCTTTTATTGGCAAGTCTCTGACGGTCTTCTTCTCTTAATCTTTGTGAAGTCCCGGGCGACTGTGCATCTCTCTATCTTTGCTTCCCTTTTCTTGCCATGTTTCTTTTCTGTTCCTGTATTTTTTCTGCATTGGTCGGCATTGTAATCTGTAATTATAAATAGAGATGTTTTTGTTTCTGTTTGAATGTTTTCTTATATAGGAAACAATGGCAATCATGACATTACTATTTTTTTGTTACTTACCTGAAGTGGTAATGGATGAAGTTATTTTCCAATTTGTGATGGTCTGGGCCTTTTTGCTTTTATTTCTTTAAATCTGTAAGACATATTATAAATTTGTATTGTACATATTGTTTTTAAGTGTCCTCAATGCAAAGCATAAAGAGCAAATCTTGTTTTCATAATTAAGGGCAGCATTAAAAAGTAACTTTGATATATATGAAATGCAGAATTAATTGCAAATGTTCACACAGATCAGCAAACTGTAAAATGACATGAAAATAATTTTCAATTATTTCTTCAGGAATCGGCTTTGCAATTAATTCTTCAGTTCTTTGATTTTATGTAATTCTATTTTATTGTTCTTACTGGTAACTGTAAATAGCTAAGCATCCAATAATAAATGATGGGATTGTAAAACATGCAACTTATATTTGAGCAGCGTATGTTGTGTTAATGCAAGAATGAATTACAAAAATCTGTATAAAACAAATTGTATTTTAACTAGTGTGTGTCTTTAAATGCAGTTGTGTTAAAAGCCTTAACTTAATGTTTTTTTATTTTTTATTAATTGCTTCAATTAATTGATTAATCTATAAATCTATTCTCTTTAATTGTCATTCATGCAAAAAGTAAAGACCTAAGAATTTATGTATTCATCATTTAGGGCAGTGTTTAATAAGCACAATTGCATTTTTCCTTTTTTTTTTCATTATTAACTAATTAATCAATTAATATACTTTATCTATAAAGCAAATCATATTTTAAGTAACAGCTAACAATCTATGCATTCATCAATGACGGCAGTGTTAAATCACAAGAATTTTTTTTTTTTATATTATTAATTAATCAATTAATATACTTTACCTATTTTTCAGTAATATCCAGCAATCAATATCCTAAAGAGCTAACAATCTCTTTAGTTTTTCCGGCAGCAGAAAATGTACAGTGAGACTGTTCATCACCTGAGGAAAATGTGTCAGCAATTTGGCAAGTGTGCAGTATATAAAGGCTGCAGTCGCGAGGCAGAGCCGTTTTTTGGCGGGAAACGTTGCCATTTTAGAATAGTAATGTTGTTACAATTTAGTGTGTTGTGGAGTGTAAAATAGCGGCGATTGTCTAAGTTCTACGTGCTTCTTGGGTAGGTTACGTGATTCGTCATCGTGTATTTTGTAAATCCTGAGTTTTTTGCGTTCTTCCTGGAAATTTTACGTGTTTCGGCCTCGTTTTGATTTTTTTTTAAATATATTACGTTTTTTTGGCCGCCATTTTTTTCTTGCTTCACCGAGTTCTGAGTGACTAAAAACCCCAAATATGGCTCCAATTAGCTGCTGGCTCTCCCCCTGTGCTGTGTGTGAGTGTGTAAGTGAATTTGAGGCATATTTGTGTGTTTTTTGCGTGTTTTTCCAGTTCGATGGTTTAGTCATTAAAGTCGTATTTTTGCGAGCCCCGCAGTCCATCTACGTGCTTCGGTCCTAAGTCATACGGCCCGTAATTTTGGCCAAGTCCTGCGTGTCTTGGGATCAGCTCAAACTAAGTCCTGCGTGTCTACAGTTACATAGTTACATAGTATTTAAGGTTGAAAAAAGACTTTCATGCCATCAAGTTCAACCTTTTAAGATCTCCTCTGATCTGCAATACGGTTGCAATAAGCGCCTTCGACACTCATTGCAGCCTAAGTCCCGCGTGCCTCAACTGCTCGCCTTGCTTCGCGAGCAGTGCAATGAGCTCCTTCAGTGCTCATTGCAGCCTCATTGCAGCCTAAGTCCCATGTGCCTCAACTGCTTGCCTTGCTTCATGAGGCTCGCAGTGTAATGAGCGGCGTCCCTCAACTGTTCACTTCGCAAGGCTCCCAGTTGTGGCCCTATGGGCCGCAAGCGTGATGACAACTCGCAGATTGACAACTATTATATGTGATATATATATGTATATATATATATATATATATATATATGACCAGGTTAGTTACCTGGTATTGGGGGAGGGGTCCTCTCTCTCCGCCTCTTCCGTTGGTGGGGCTTTGTCAGCCTTCTTAAGCACTTCCTGTGCCAGAAAGTTGTTTCTCAAAACTCTCATGCTTCAGGCTTACTAATCTGCTCTTGAGGCTTTGCTTCCTTAGATCTCTCACGCACATGCTGTTGTCCAGCTCCCCTGCACCTATGTCCACAAGTGCATAAACATCACTGGAGAGTGATGGTGGACATGCCCGACAAGACATCCATCGCTGTGGAGTCACAGTTCCAGAAGATGGCTCCTACATTGCTGGGAATTGTGGCTTCAGAAGGACATTCACTAAGCAAGGTAAATCACAGATTTGGCCCTAATCCACTGTGCAGAGTGCCTTGCCCATGTCCAAGATGCCACTTTTTGGCTTTCGTGACCACACGGTCAAATCTACTAAATAACAGTCACACATCAGCCTTCACAGGATCTACCCAATCGTTCTGGCCAATCGGTGTCCTTGCCCATCCAGTCCTAAATCACTTTGCAAAGCAAGCTTCTCTGCCTTCAGCAAGCTCTCACATCATATTTTGGCTTGCACCATCACTTTGCTTTGAGCCTCCAACTTCCTTCCATTAGTCCTAAATCAGCCTCCATCACCTATTTTTCGTGATCATTTGCCCTTTTTTCACTAATTAAGCAATCCTATCGGCTTTTATCTAAGCAGCAACGTCGTATTTCTGCCTCTACATCACCTCAAGTCGAGGTCCCAACTTTTATTAGTCCGAAACTGTCTAATTTATATACAATTTCTGTTTCCCCTGATGCTGATTCGGACTATCAGCTTCCCATCTATGTTCTTTTTCATCTGGACCTCTAAGCAGGCCATATTTTCGTTAGCATCCGTACAGACTTCTGCTACCCCTTTCAGTCTCCTCTCTTCTCAAGAGAGGGATCCAACTATATATATATAGTGAACACAGATGTACTTTTTATTTACTGTACTACTGTACGGTGGAGGGCTTCTATCACTCTTTTGCCCACCATATTATAAATGATTGTTGTGGTGAACTACCTACTCATAATTTCCACAACACAGGCTGAGATCCCGCTCCATGCTGATGATAGCCAGTAAGCTTGAAACAGCTGTACATGGATTGGATACTCAGCCTGTGTTTATTCCAACCTTGGCTTTGCATTAAAGCTGTGTAATACAGCATGCATAAGCTTAAAGGAAGCCATGATTGATAATGGCTAAGGAATGAAGAGTGAGGCATTTGTGGCCATGTTTGTGTGTCCCAGCTCAACTTCCCAGAATGCAGTGTAATAACTGTTTTTCTTGGAACTCTGAGCTGGAAGCAGGTTTTTTAACTTGCTTTAGACATTCAGATGTGAACACAGATGTACTTTTTATTTACTGTACTACTGTACGGTGGAGGGCTTCTATCACTCTTTTGCCCACCATATTATAAATGATTGTTGTGGTGAACTACCTACTCATAATTTCCACAACACAGGCTGAGATCCCGCTCCATGCTGATGATAGCCAGTAAGCTTGAAACAGCTGTACATGGATTGGATACTCAGCCTGTGTTTATTCCAACCTTGGCTTTGCATTAAAGCTGTGTAATACAGCATGCATAAGCTTAAAGGAAGCCATGATTGATAATGGCTAAGGAATGAAGAGTGAGGCATTTGTGGCCATGTTTGTGTGTCCCAGCTCAACTTCCCAGAATGCAGTGTAATAACTGTTTTTCTTGGAACTCTGAGCTGGAAGCAGGTTTTTTAACTTGCTTTAGACATTCAGATGTGAACACAGATGTACTTTTTATTTACTGTACTACTGTACGGTGGAGGGCTTCTATCACTCTTTTGCCCACCATATTATAAATGATTGTTGTGGTGAACTACCTACTCATAATTTCCACAACACAGGCTGAGATCCCGCTCCATGCTGATGATAGCCAGTAAGCTTGAAACAGCTGTACATGGATTGGATACTCAGCCTGTGTTTATTCCAACCTTGGCTTTGCATTAAAGCTGTGTAATACAGCATGCATAAGCTTAAAGGAAGCCATGATTGATAATGGCTAAGGAATGAAGAGTGAGGCATTTGTGGCCATGTTTGTGTGTCCCAGCTCAACTTCCCAGAATGCAGTGTAATAACTGTTTTTCTTGGAACTCTGAGCTGGAAGCAGGTTTTTTAACTTGCTTTAGACATTCAGATGTGAACACAGATGTACTTTTTATTTACTGTACTACTGTACGGTGGAGGGCTTCTATCACTCTTTTGCCCACCATATTATAAATGATTGTTGTGGTGAACTACCTACTCATAATTTCCACAACACAGGCTGAGATCCCGCTCCATGCTGATGATAGCCAGTAAGCTTGAAACAGCTGTACATGGATTGGATACTCAGCCTGTGTTTATTCCAACCTTGGCTTTGCATTAAAGCTGTGTAATACAGCATGCATAAGCTTAAAGGAAGCCATGATTGATAATGGCTAAGGAATGAAGAGTGAGGCATTTGTGGCCATGTTTGTGTGTCCCAGCTCAACTTCCCAGAATGCAGTGTAATAACTGTTTTTCTTGGAACTCTGAGCTGGAAGCAGGTTTTTTAACTTGCTTTAGACATTCAGATGTGAACACAGATGTACTTTTTATTTACTGTACTACTGTACGGTGGAGGGCTTCTATCACTCTTTTGCCCACCATATTATAAATGATTGTTGTGGTGAACTACCTACTCATAATTTCCACAACACAGGCTGAGATCCCGCTCCATGCTGATGATAGCCAGTAAGCTTGAAACAGCTGTACATGGATTGGATACTCAGCCTGTGTTTATTCCAACCTTGGCTTTGCATTAAAGCTGTGTAATACAGCATGCATAAGCTTAAAGGAAGCCATGATTGATAATGGCTAAGGAATGAAGAGTGAGGCATTTGTGGCCATGTTTGTGTGTCCCAGCTCAACTTCCCAGAATGCAGTGTAATAACTGTTTTTCTTGGAACTCTGAGCTGGAAGCAGGTTTTTTAACTTGCTTTAGACATTCAGATGTGAACACAGATGTACTTTTTATTTACTGTACTACTGTACGGTGGAGGGCTTCTATCACTCTTTTGCCCACCATATTATAAATGATTGTTGTGGTGAACTACCTACTCATAATTTCCACAACACAGGCTGAGATCCCGCTCCATGCTGATGATAGCCAGTAAGCTTGAAACAGCTGTACATGGATTGGATACTCAGCCTGTGTTTATTCCAACCTTGGCTTTGCATTAAAGCTGTGTAATACAGCATGCATAAGCTTAAAGGAAGCCATGATTGATAATGGCTAAGGAATGAAGAGTGAGGCATTTGTGGCCATGTTTGTGTGTCCCAGCTCAACTTCCCAGAATGCAGTGTAATAACTGTTTTTCTTGGAACTCTGAGCTGGAAGCAGGTTTTTTAACTTGCTTTAGACATTCAGATGTGAACACAGATGTACTTTTTATTTACTGTACTACTGTACGGTGGAGGGCTTCTATCACTCTTTTGCCCACCATATTATAAATGATTGTTGTGGTGAACTACCTACTCATAATTTCCACAACACAGGCTGAGATCCCGCTCCATGCTGATGATAGCCAGTAAGCTTGAAACAGCTGTACATGGATTGGATACTCAGCCTGTGTTTATTCCAACCTTGGCTTTGCATTAAAGCTGTGTAATACAGCATGCATAAGCTTAAAGGAAGCCATGATTGATAATGGCTAAGGAATGAAGAGTGAGGCATTTGTGGCCATGTTTGTGTGTCCCAGCTCAACTTCCCAGAATGCAGTGTAATAACTGTTTTTCTTGGAACTCTGAGCTGGAAGCAGGTTTTTTAACTTGCTTTAGACATTCAGATGTGAACACAGATGTACTTTTTATTTACTGTACTACTGTACGGTGGAGGGCTTCTATCACTCTTTTGCCCACCATATTATAAATGATTGTTGTGGTGAACTACCTACTCATAATTTCCACAACACAGGCTGAGATCCCGCTCCATGCTGATGATAGCCAGTAAGCTTGAAACAGCTGTACATGGATTGGATACTCAGCCTGTGTTTATTCCAACCTTGGCTTTGCATTAAAGCTGTGTAATACAGCATGCATAAGCTTAAAGGAAGCCATGATTGATAATGGCTAAGGAATGAAGAGTGAGGCATTTGTGGCCATGTTTGTGTGTCCCAGCTCAACTTCCCAGAATGCAGTGTAATAACTGTTTTTCTTGGAACTCTGAGCTGGAAGCAGGTTTTTTAACTTGCTTTAGACATTCAGATGTGAACACAGATGTACTTTTTATTTACTGTACTACTGTACGGTGGAGGGCTTCTATCACTCTTTTGCCCACCATATTATAAATGATTGTTGTGGTGAACTACCTACTCATAATTTCCACAACACAGGCTGAGATCCCGCTCCATGCTGATGATAGCCAGTAAGCTTGAAACAGCTGTACATGGATTGGATACTCAGCCTGTGTTTATTCCAACCTTGGCTTTGCATTAAAGCTGTGTAATACAGCATGCATAAGCTTAAAGGAAGCCATGATTGATAATGGCTAAGGAATGAAGAGTGAGGCATTTGTGGCCATGTTTGTGTGTCCCAGCTCAACTTCCCAGAATGCAGTGTAATAACTGTTTTTCTTGGAACTCTGAGCTGGAAGCAGGTTTTTTAACTTGCTTTAGACATTCAGATGTGAACACAGATGTACTTTTTATTTACTGTACTACTGTACGGTGGAGGGCTTCTATCACTCTTTTGCCCACCATATTATAAATGATTGTTGTGGTGAACTACCTACTCATAATTTCCACAACACAGGCTGAGATCCCGCTCCATGCTGATGATAGCCAGTAAGCTTGAAACAGCTGTACATGGATTGGATACTCAGCCTGTGTTTATTCCAACCTTGGCTTTGCATTAAAGCTGTGTAATACAGCATGCATAAGCTTAAAGGAAGCCATGATTGATAATGGCTAAGGAATGAAGAGTGAGGCATTTGTGACCATGTTTGTGTGTCCCAGCTCAACTTCCCAGAATGCAGTGTAATAACTGTTTTTCTTGGAACTCTGAGCTGGAAGCAGGTTTTTTAACTTGCTTTAGACATTCAGATGTGAACACAGATGTACTTTTTATTTACTGTACTACTGTACGGTGGAGGGCTTCTATCACTCTTTTGCCCACCATATTATAAATGATTGTTGTGGTGAACTACCTACTCATAATTTCCACAACACAGGCTGAGATCCCGCTCCATGCTGATGATAGCCAGTAAGCTTGAAACAGCTGTACATGGATTGGATACTCAGCCTGTGTTTATTCCAACCTTGGCTTTGCATTAAAGCTGTGTAATACAGCATGCATAAGCTTAAAGGAAGCCATGATTGATAATGGCTAAGGAATGAAGAGTGAGGCATTTGTGGCCATGTTTGTGTGTCCCAGCTCAACTTCCCAGAATGCAGTGCAATAACTGTTTTTCTTGGAACTCTGAGCTGGAAGCAGGTTTTTTAACTTGCTTTAGACATTCAGATGTGAACACAGATGTACTTTTTATTTACTGTACTACTGTACGGTGGAGGGCTTCTATCACTCTTTTGCCCACCATATTATAAATGATTGTTGTGGTGAACTACCTACTCATAATTTCCACAACACAGGCTGAGATCCCGCTCCATGCTGATGATAGCCAGTAAGCTTGAAACAGCTGTACATGGATTGGATACTCAGCCTGTGTTTATTCCAACCTTGGCTTTGCATTAAAGCTGTGTAATACAGCATGCATAAGCTTAAAGGAAGCCATGATTGATAATGGCTAAGGAATGAAGAGTGAGGCATTTGTGGCCATGTTTGTGTGTCCCAGCTCAACTTCCCAGAATGCAGTGTAATAACTGTTTTTCTTGGAACTCTGAGCTGGAAGCAGGTTTTTTAACTTGCTTTAGACATTCAGATGTGAACACAGATGTAGTTTTTATTTACTGTACTACTGTACGGTGGAGGGCTTCTATCACTCTTTTGCCCACCATATTATAAATGATTGTTGTGGTGAACTACCTACTCATAATTTCCACAACACAGGCTGAGATCCCGCTCCATGCTGATGATAGCCAGTAAGCTTGAAACAGCTGTACATGGATTGGATACTCAGCCTGTGTTTATTCCAACCTTGGCTTTGCATTAAAGCTGTGTAATACAGCATGCATAAGCTTAAAGGAAGCCATGATTGATAATGGCTAAGGAATGAAGAGTGAGGCATTTGTGGCCATGTTTGTGTGTCCCAGCTCAACTTCCCAGAATGCAGTGTAATAACTGTTTTTCTTGGAACTCTGAGCTGGAAGCAGGTTTTTTAACTTGCTTTAGACATTCAGATGTGAACACAGATGTACTTTTTATTTACTGTACTACTGTACGGTGGAGGGCTTCTATCACTCTTTTGCCCACCATATTATAAATGATTGTTGTGGTGAACTACCTACTCATAATTTCCACAACACAGGCTGAGATCCCGCTCCATGCTGATGATAGCCAGTAAGCTTGAAACAGCTGTACATGGATTGGATACTCAGCCTGTGTTTATTCCAACCTTGGCTTTGCATTAAAGCTGTGTAATACAGCATGCATAAGCTTAAAGGAAGCCATGATTGATAATGGCTAAGGAATGAAGAGTGAGGCATTTGTGGCCATGTTTGTGTGTCCCAGCTCAACTTCCCAGAATGCAGTGTAATAACTGTTTTTCTTGGAACTCTGAGCTGGAAGCAGGTTTTTTAACTTGCTTTAGACATTCAGATGTGAACACAGATGTACTTTTTATTTACTGTACTACTGTACGGTGGAGGGCTTCTATCACTCTTTTGCCCACCATATTATAAATGATTGTTGTGGTGAACTACCTACTCATAATTTCCACAACACAGGCTGAGATCCCGCTCCATGCTGATGATAGCCAGTAAGCTTGAAACAGCTGTACATGGATTGGATACTCAGCCTGTGTTTATTCCAACCTTGGCTTTGCATTAAAGCTGTGTAATACAGCATGCATAAGCTTAAAGGAAGCCATGATTGATAATGGCTAAGGAATGAAGAGTGAGGCATTTGTGGCCATGTTTGTGTGTCCCAGCTCAACTTCCCAGAATGCAGTGTAATAACTGTTTTTCTTGGAACTCTGAGCTGGAAGCAGGTTTTTTAACTTGCTTTAGACATTCAGATGTGAACACAGATGTACTTTTTATTTACTGTACTACTGTACGGTGGAGGGCTTCTATCACTCTTTTGCCCACCATATTATAAATGATTGTTGTGGTGAACTACCTACTCATAATTTCCACAACACAGGCTGAGATCCCGCTCCATGCTGATGATAGCCAGTAAGCTTGAAACAGCTGTACATGGATTGGATACTCAGCCTGTGTTTATTCCAACCTTGGCTTTGCATTAAAGCTGTGTAATACAGCATGCATAAGCTTAAAGGAAGCCATGATTGATAATGGCTAAGGAATGAAGAGTGAGGCATTTGTGGCCATGTTTGTGTGTCCCAGCTCAACTTCCCAGAATGCAGTGTAATAACTGTTTTTCTTGGAACTCTGAGCTGGAAGCAGGTTTTTTAACTTGCTTTAGACATTCAGATGTGAACACAGATGTACTTTTTATTTACTATATATATATATATATATATATGAAAATTAGTTATTAATGTATTATTCGTTTTCTGTACTCTGTACGGTGGAGAGCTTTTCTCACTCTAGCGCTCACCATACACTAAATAATTGTTATGGAATACCTAATCTTACAAAAATCTAATGCACAAACCAGAATCTGCCTCATACTGATGATAGCCAAAAGCTTGAAACAGTTCTGTATATGAGCGTTTCTTGGTTTGTGCAAAAACCAACCCTGTGCTTTGCTTAAAAGCTGTTTAATACAGCGGGCATATGCTTTAAGGGAGCAATGTATAAAATTGCTACTTTTGGATTGAAAGAGTGAGGTACATTGTATTCTCATTTGCATGTCCCCGCCTTTTAGACATGCAAATGGGCTTATCAATGTATTATTCGTTTTATATATATATATATTTATATATATATATATATATATATATATATATATATATATATATATGTATAAAAGTATATATTATTATTATTACTAGCGACTTGCCCGTCAAAAAATGACGGTCAATAAAAGAAAGTGTTGAAATGCTGTTTGCCACACAATGTGAGTGTACTGTGTGCCTCAACTACATAGACCCCTCTAACACACTAATGAACGCATGTAATAACACTATAAGTGCCATGAGGGTCATCTAGGACCCTCATGACCCAAAATGTAATCATTACACCATTTTAACCCAGTCACTTATGGGGGTCTATCCAGACCCTCATAAGCCTCTATTTAATCCCATCAGGTATATTATGACCATTATGGGCCTGTTATAACCCAACATTAACCACATAAGTGCCATGACGGTCTTCAAGGACCATCATGACACTAAGTAGAAACACTACACTGCACTATACCCCCCAATAAAACATTAAATATCAACTAAACACCTACACTACCTACCTACCCCCTAATAACCCCCTCCCCGCCACTGTAATTACAGAAATAAAAAAAACTAAAGTCATCAAAAATCAAAAATCTACATTACATAAAATAAAAAAAACTAAAATCACCAAAAATAAAAAATGTACATTACAGAAAAAAAAACAACCTGTCACAAAAAAATAAAAAAAGGAACATTACAGAAAATAAAAAAATACATTACAACCCCCCCACTACAGAAAAAAAAAATTACACACCTGAAAGGAAATACATATAATACATACAATACAATACATACAATTAAATACAATACAATACAATACAATTAAATACAATACACCCCTATCTAATATACATCCCCCTATCTAATATACATCCCCCTATCTAATATACATTCCCCTATCTAATATACAATACTATCTATCTAATATACATCCCCCTATCTATCTAATATACAATAAATACTATCTATGTAGTATACATCCCCCAATCTATTTAATATACAATACATGCTATCTCTATATAGCAACACTAATTCTAAGCTACTTACTTTTGAGATGTTTCTTCAGATTACCAACCTAGGGTAAAAAAGATTTAAAAAATCACTACAACACATTTACATTAAATAAATAAACATTCTAAACATTCTAAATATTCTACTCACCTTTCCAGCATGTCATGTCCTCCATCTTTGCTTCTCTGGCGCGGACCCTGTTAAAAAAAAACATTACATTAGTTCACATATATAAACATAAAACCAAGTGAAATCAACACAATCTACATTGTACTTACCTCCTCGCGATGTCTCCGACCTCCTCGTCTTCTGCCCTGGAAGCATCCGCGTTTATAAAAAAAAACAAAAAACAACCCACATCCGCCCTGGCGGATGTCCCCGGCGCTAATGAGCTTCCTACGGAGTGTT
Organism: Discoglossus pictus; assembly: GCA_027410445.1. Lineage (NCBI taxonomy): Eukaryota > Metazoa > Chordata > Amphibia > Anura > Alytidae > Discoglossus > Discoglossus pictus. The sequence continues at coordinate 258,394,173 of CM050166.1, read as the reverse complement.
CAAGAATAAAATTGGCAATGGCGGCTTCTGATTGGCTGAAAACGCTATCTATCAAATTCAGCCAATGAGAAGACGCCAATTATGAACCAATGACAAAGGGATACACCCCAAAATCCGTCGCTGATTGGATAACGCACCTGTCAATCTTTATTTGTACCAATCCAAAGGCTTTATTGCCATCAGTGAATCACAATGGGACACACCCCCACGCGGTGATTAGCTGAAGACATCTGCGCCTTCCCATTGGCTGTAATACTGATTGACATTGACAATAGCCAATGAGAAGGCGCAAATGCCTTCACCAATCAGTACGTGGGTGTGTATTCTATTGTGATTGGCTATTGTCAGTGCAACCAATCAGAACACGCAGACGCCTCCAGCCAATCACCCTGTGGGGGTGTATTCCATTGTGATTGGCTGAAGGCATCTGCGCCTTGTGATTGGTTTAAATAAAGATTGACAGGTGCATTATCCAATCAGAGTGGGATTTTAGGGTGTATCCCTTTCTGATTGGCTCACACATTGGCGCCTCCTGATTGGGTGAATTTGATAGACAGCGTTTTCAACCAATCAGAAGGCGCCATTGCCTATTTTGTTCCGGAAAATTCTCCGGGAGCTTCATTACCGTCGGGGATGTCCGTGAGTGCGGATGTGAGTTCTTTTTTTCTTTTTCATTTTTTTAGAGCGCGGTTCCAGGGCGGGGCAGAAGAGGAGGAGGCCAGAGACATCGCGGGGAGGTAAGTACAATGTAGATTATGTTTATTTTATTTTGTTTTTATGTTTATGTATGTTTATTAATGTTATGTTTTTTTTTAACAGGTGCCGCGCCGGAGAAAAAGAAAAGAAGAAGGACGGGACATGCTGGAAAGGTGAGTACAATATTTAGAATGTTTAGAATATGTACTATGTTTATTTATTTACTGTAAATGTGTTGCACTATTTTTTTATTTTTTTTTCCTATGTGGCTGATCTGAATGGACATCTGCAAAGGTAAGTGGTCTTAATTATTTTATTTTAGCTTAGAATTAGATTATTTTATATATAGATAACATTTATTGTATGTTAGCTAGGGGTATGTGTTTTATATAGATAGCATGTATTGTATATTAAATTGTGTTATTTATTTAGATAGATTGGTGGATGTATATTAGATAGATAGGGCCTCATTCTATTATCGGCCGCAGCCGTTGCGGGGCCGCAAGGGCCGGCCGCAAGCTATTTGGCTATTCTATTCCCCTCCGGCCGGGGATTCCGGCAGGCTTGCGGCCGGCGCCTTGCTATCTCTTGCGGCCGCTTGCTCCGGAGGAAAGCCTTTGATCTAAAACGGCCGCAAGGAAATCGGCCGTAAGAAAATACTATTTGCAAATCTATTGCTCCGGGAACCCTCTCTGCAAGGCTAAAAGCGAGCCGCAGCTTACTTGCAGGAAAGAGGTCCCGCTAGCACCAATTAAGCACGAAATATAGCTCAAATAAAGCCATCCTGCACTTTGAGAAGACTATAAAGTGATTTTAGGTGTTAGCAAAAATAGCACAAATTTCCCCTATACTCAAATCCGTAAAATATATTTTTTTTAATATATGTCAAATATACATGTAAAAAGTCCAGAGTGCTTGGAGCACCTCAGACCTGGCCACGCTGCGGCCGGAAAATAAACAGTTAATGTAAACTCGTATTTGGGCTGATGTGCAAGCTTGAGAGGGGGTTACTATTAATCCTCATGTCCCCCAATATGATCCCTAGCATTTACAGAGCTGTACAGTGCAGGCTTGAATTTATTTTTGACTTTAAAAATGTTGGAGCTTAGGGCCGGTTCCAAGATATGCGGCCGGCCGTAAGAGGAGATCCTTGCGGGGCCGTATAATTGAATCGCGAGGTAACAGAACCTCCGCAAGGAATCGCAGCCTTACGGACGATTTACGGCCGGTAATAGAATGAGGCCCATAGTATTTATTGTATACTAGCGAATTGCCCTTCAAAAAATGACGGCAATGAAATTGTAAGTGAGCTAATGCTGTTTGGTGTCTAATAATCAAATAAATGATTTGAGTATTGGGAGTATTAGTGGTGTGGAGCTGCTGTGTAAGCGTGATGAATGTGTGCAGTGTAATAGTGTGCGTGCGCGAGACCAAACCGTTAGCGTAGCTGTGTACTTCCGCATTAAAATGGCGTAGGTGTTTTGGGGTGTTTTGAGTGTTTCTTGTGGTGTTTTGCATGTTTAGAGTGCTGTAGCCTCGTTTTAGTTTTGTTCGGCGGCCATTTTTCCCTGTCTAAACTCTTTTATTTTGAGTTAAATGAAGGTGTAACTTCATTTTTTGAGGTCCTGGATGCCCCCTCTTGCTGTAGGTAAGCTTTTTATGTATGTGTTGTGTGTATTTATTGTGTTTTTCATTTTTTCATGTTCGCGGGTTGCGGCCCATTTTTGCGAGGTCGTAATGTGTGGTAACGTGTCTCGTAAGTATTTTGCGTTACGACGTGAAGTTTGTGAGTGTCGCAGTTGCTGGCAAGGAGCGCCTGCAGCGCTCCTTGCCAGAAACTGCGGCTCTTGCTTCGCGAAGGCCAGCTACCCGAACCCGCAAGCGCGAGCAATGGCTCGCGCAGGCTTGCATGCTCACAACTATATATGTGATGTTGGGAAGAGGATGAGACAGACAGAATAGGTAGATACAATAGGTAGATGAGATGGGTAGAGAGATAGAATATGTAGATAAAATAGGTAGATGCGATAGGTAGATGGGATGGGTAGATAGATAGGTAGATAAAATGGATAGATGAAAAAGGTAGATAGGTAAATTAGATGGGTAGATACAATGGGCAGATTGAAAAGGTGGATGTGATGGGTAGATGGAATAGGTAGATGTGATGGGTAGATAGTAGATTTGATGGGTAGATACAATGGGTAGATGGAATAGGTAGATGGGTAGATGTGCTGGATAGATACAATGGGTAGATGGAATAGGTAGATGGTATGGGCAGATACAATGGGTAGATGGTAGATACGATGGGTAGATACAATGGATAGATAGAATAGGTAGGTGGGTAGATATCAAAGGTAGATACAAAGGGTAGATGGATAGATGTGATGGATAGATACAATGGGTAGGTAGATAGACACAATGAGTTGTGAGATGGGTAGGTACAATGGGTTGATACAATGGGTAGATTAAATAGGTAGGTAGTAGATGGGTAGATGCAATGGGTAAATGAAATTGGTATATAGGTAGATGGAATGGGTTGATGAGATGAATAGATAGTTAGATGCGATGAGTATATATGATGGTAGATACTTTGGTTAGACATAGTGAGTAGGTGGGATAGATTTATGGAATAGGTAGATGGGTAAATGGGATGCGTAGATGAGATGAATAAATAAAATGGGTAGATAGGTAGATGGGATGGGTAGAAACAAAGGGTAGATACAGTGGATATAAAAAGTCTACACACCCCTGTTAAAATGTCAGGTTTCTGTGCTGTAAAAAAATGAGACAAAGATAAATCATTTCAGAACTTTTTCCACCTTTATTGTGACCTATAAACTGTACAACTCAATTGAAAAACAAACTGAAATCTTTTAGGTAGAGGGAAGAAAAAATATAAAAGTTAAAAAAAATAGATAGATAGAAAGATAGAGAGAGACAGATTTAACCCCCACAGACACACACACGGAGCACATGTCATTACCAGCTAGTGGAGATCCTCACAGACAGCCATGTTTAGAGGGAGGAGTGATGGAGGCGGGATCAGTGTAGGCAGTGGTAGTCCCTGGTTCAGTGCCTCTGCTGAATTGATTGACAGCTCGGGGGTGGGCCTATTGGTGACATCACGCATAACGTAAATCAAAATATTGCCCATTAAGTTCAATTATCTCTGCTGTACAGAGCTGACAGGCTGTGTGGCACTCACACCCCTCACATTAAGACATGCAGAGGAAGATCAGATCAGCCTGCACTGGCCTCTGAAAAGGGAAGTACGGCTCCCATCCCACAGCTCGGTGTGTGCCCCTCAGTTCAGCCCCCCCAGAACCCCCACACCCCACACCGCCCCCCAAATCCTCCCACTACCCTCCCTTGCACTACGGCTCTCACACTGCGTCTTCACTGGGAGGCACTGAGAGGTTAAAGGAAAGGGGGGAGAAGGACTGGAATAGGTTTATATGTGGAAGCGAGGGCAAGGGCCTCCGTTGCTAGCAAGGAGCGATGTCGGCATGGTCAGATATGTTTACGACTGTGCTCTGTGTATTCAATACAGGATGTTATTGTTATACCATTATCCATGTTTCCATGTGTTTGTCAGGTTACTAGGTTCTAGACATTCACATACATATAGATGTTTAAGTATTTTTTTTTTTAGGATATTGGTCAACATCCTGTATTGGAATCTCTTCATGCAGTTTAGGAATGACAACATACATTTTGTTGTCACTAAATTCTGTACATAATGGATTGATGTTATTGTGGCCATTTCTTTTCACTTTCTATGTCAGAACATATGTTATTATCATCATTTATATCATCAAATACCACATTGGTGCACACAGCACCTCATTTCTGCATGACGTGTGACATTATGATGACATATATATCCTTCCTTTCCATACTGAAGCACTGTTCTATGAGCATTCATGAACATCCCATTTACACAGGAGTGACTTACAAGTGTTGGCATGTAGTAGTAATATGTTCAGCATGTGTTACATAGTTACATAGTAATTGAGGTTGAAAAAAGACTTTTAGCCCATCAAGTTCAACCTTTTAAGATCTCCTCTGATCTGCAATATGCAGATTAGTTGTTAATTGATCCAGAGGAAGGCAAAGAGGTAAAAAAAAAAAAAACTTTGCCTATTGTCTCAAAAGGGAAAGACAAATTAATTCCTTCCTGACCCCAGATACTGGTGATCATATTTTCCCCTGGATCAATACTCCCTCTCTAATTTACCAGGATAGCCCTGAATACCCTTTTTATTTAAATATATATCCAATCCCTTTTAAAAGTTATCTATTGAATCCGCTGTCACCACCTTCCTTGGTAGAGAATTCCACAGATTAAGACCCTTACTGTGAAGAACCCTTTTCTTTTTTTAAGATGGAATCTTTTTATTCTAACCTCAAAGGATGTCCTCGTGTCAATTGAAAACCTCTTGGCACAAAATGCTCCCTTGACAAATATTTATACTGAACCTGGATGTATTTATATAGGGTAATCATATCCCCTTAGTTGCCTTTTTTCTAGAGAAAATAAGTTTAATTTGGTTAGTCTTTCATCATAACTTAGCCCCTCCATTCTCCTTATTAGTTTTGTTGCCCTTCTCTGTACTGTTTCCAGTTCTAAAATGTCCTTTTTATGAAGTGGTGCCCAAAACTGTACTCCAAATTCCAAATGAGGGCGCGCTATCGATTTCTATAGTGATAGAATTGTATTTGCTTCCCTTGCTTCTATACCCTTCTTAATATATGCTAATAGTTTATTTGCCTTTGCAGCTGCTGCTTGGCAGTGAGAAGTGTTACGTAGGTGATTGTCCACAAGCACTCCAAAATCCCTTTCAATATCTGAAACTCCTAGTTTTGTTTCATTAATTTTATAAATTACATGGTTATTTTTCCTTCCAGATGCATAACCTTACATTTATTCATATTAAATCTCATCTGCAATTTGATTGCCCATTTCTCTAATTTATGCATATCCCTTTGGAGGGAAAGTACATCATTTTCTGATTTAATTACCGTGTGTCATCAGCAAAATTTAGACAATACTTTCCAGTCCTACTTCTAAGTCGTTCCCTGAGGAACAACACTTACCACATTAGTCCAATCTGAGTATGTTCCATTTACAACAACACTTTGCTTCCTGTCTTTTAGCCAGCTCTTAATCCATGTGCATATATTTACTGCAATTCCTGTATCCCTTAGTTTGCACAATAGTCTCCCATGTGGCACTGTATCAAAAGCTTTTGCAAAATCTAAGAAGACTACATCCACTTAGTTGCCTTGATCCAAGTTCCTACTAACCTCCTTATAGAAACTAATAAGATTTGTTTGACATGACCTGTCCCTCATAAATCCATGTTGGCTCCTACTTATAATCCTGTTTGAATAGACATATTCTTGTATATTATACCTTATTAGCCCTTCTAAAAGCTTTCTCACTACAGAAGTGAGGCTTACAGGTCTATAATTCCACGGATTTGCTCTTGCTCCATTCTTAATTATAGGTATCACCTCTGCTTTTCGCCACTCATCTGGTAGCGACCCAGTGTTGAGTGAATCTTGAAAAATTAGATATAATGGTTTGGCTATTACAGAACCCAGTTCCCTCAGTACCCTTAGATATATTCCATCAGGACCTGGAGCTTTTTGCAGTGCCCCAACCACTGGTACCTCCCTTGTGTATACCAAAGAAAAGAACCTATTTAGCTCATCTGCCTTCTCCTGGTCACTAATTGTCAGACAGCCCGTTTCACATTGTAATGCTCTTTTAGTTTCCTTCCTGGCCTTCTTCCCATTTATTTACTTAAAAATATTTTAGGGTTAGTCTTACTCTCCTTTGCAACAAATTTGTAATTTTCTATTTTAGCAAGTCTAGTAGGCCTTTTGCAAGCCTTTTCGATTTCCCTGTACTCACGTAAAGCAGTCTCTGTCCCCTCTTTTTCATAGAATTTTAATGCCTGTTTTTTACTCCGTATCTTTAAATCATTGTTAAGCCATGTTGGATGTGATTTACTCCTTTTCCTTGTATTCCCACATGGTATCTGCTGATGTGTATGTTTATTTGGTACGGCTTTAAATGTTGTCCATTTATGTTCAATATTTTTACCTGTCAGTTCTTTGTCCCAGTCTATACTTTGTATTGCTGCAGTTAGACCATTAAAATCTGTCCTTTTAAAATTCAGAGTTTTTGTTGGCCCCTTGCAGTTTTGTTTTTTTAATTCAATCTTAAATGAGACTGTATTGTGATCACTGTTTCGCAAAGGTTGCCCTATTTCAGCATTTGATACCATATCAATATTATTTGTGATTACTAAGATAGATCCATTTCTAGTAGGCTCTTGTATAACCTGGGCCAGATAATAATCCCTGAGTGTACTCAAGAACCTGCTCCCCTTAGCTGAACTGCTGGTCTCATTTATCCAGTTTATTTCAGGGTAATTAAAGTCTCCCATTATTAGAACTTGCTCATGCTTTGCTGTATTTCCAATCACATATATAGTTGTGAGCAGGCGAGCTTGCTTAAGCCGTTGCTCACGCTAGCGGGCTCGCATAGCGAGCCCGCGGCCCTCGCGAAGCGAGGGTCGCAGTTGCTGGCAAGGAGCGCCGCAGGCGCTCCTTGCCAGCAACTGCAGCCCTCGCAGCAACTGCAGCCCTCGCGCTCCTTGACAGCATTTGCGGCCTTTGCGAAGAGAGGGAGCTGTGCGTGCACGCCCCTGGAGAGAGGGAACTGTGCGTGCACGCCCCTGGAGAGAGGGAACTGTGCGTGCACGCCCCTGGAGAGAGGGAGCTGTGCATGCACGCTGCTGGAGAGAGGGAGCAGAACTCCATGCCCCATTAGACCCATCAGACTACTTACATTCATTGGAGCATTTCAATTCACCTCCGCCATGTCTCCCCTGCCTGCACATTTTCTGCAGAGGCAGGGAGTTTCAGAATTACGTCACATGCATGCAAAGTCATTCAGGAAGTCCCTGCCTCTGCAGAAAAACGTACAGGCAGGAGATGCATAGTGGTGGATAATTGAACAGCTTCGATGAATGTAAGTAGTCTGATGGGTCTGACTGATGATGTATTGTGTGTGTGTGTGAGGTGTGTGTAATGTGCAGTGTGTATACATATATATATATATATATATATAATGATGTATTGTGTATGTCTGTGAGGTGTGTGTGTGTAATGTGCAGTGTGTATACATATATATATATATATAATGATGTGAGGTGTGTGTGTAATGTGCAGTGTGTATACATATATATATATATATAATGATGTATTGTGTGTGTGTGTGAGGTGTGTGTGTAATGTGCAGTGTGTATACATATATATATATAATGATGTATTGTGTGTGTGTGTGTGAGGTGTGTGTGTAATGTGCAGTGTGTATACATATATATATATATATATAATGATGTATTGTGTGTGTGTGTGTGAGGTGTGTGTGTAATGTGCAGTGTGTATACATATATATATATATAATGATGTATTGTGTGTGTGTAATGTGCAGTGTGTATACATATATATATATATAATGATGTATTGTGTGTGTGTGTGTGAGGTGTGTGTGTAATGTGCAGTGTGTATACATATATATATATATATATATATATATATATATATATATATATATAATGATGTGTTGTGTGTAATGTGCAGTGTGTATACATATATATATATATATATATATATAATGATGTATTGTGTGTGTGTAATGTGCAGTGTGTATACATATATATATATATATATAATGATGTATTGTGTGTGTGTGTGAGGTGTGTGTGTAATGTGCAGTGTGTATACATATATATATAATGATGTGTTGTGTGTGTGTGAGGTGTGTGTGTAATGTGCAGTGTGTATACATATATATATATATATATATATATATATCACATATATAGTTGTGAGCGTACGAGTTGTTGCTAACGCTGCGGGCTCGCGTAGCGAGGGCCGCGGGCTCGCTATGCGAGTCGCGGCCCTCGCGAAGCGAGGGCCGCGACTCGCGTAGCGAGCTGCGGCCCTCGCGTAGCGAGGGCCGCGGCTCGCGCAGCGAGCCAAGGCCCTCGCGAAGCGAGGGCACTGCCCGAGGGTCTCAGTTGCTGGCATGGAGCGCCGAAGGCGCTCCATGCCAGCAACTGAGGACCCTCGCGAAGCGAGGGCCTCAGTTGCTGGCATGGAGCGCCGTAGGCGCTCCATGCCAGCACCTGAGGACCTCGCAAAGCGAGGGCCGCAGTTGCTGGCATGGAGCGCCGAAGGCGCTCCTTGCCAGCAACTGCGACCCTCGCAAACTTCACGTCGCAACCCAAACAGTACGACACACACATTACGACACTCGCAAACAACATACGACACACGTTCACACACATTACGGACTCGCAACACTCGGACGCAACTCGCGAACATTACAAAATGTAAAACACAATACATACACACACCACATACATAAAAAACTTACCTACACCAAGAGGGAGCACCCAGCACCTCAAAAATACAACTTACACCTCGATTTTACTTCAAATAAAACAGTTTAGAGACTAAAAAAAAAACGAAGCGAGAGAAAAAATGGCCGCCGAACAAAACGAAAACGAGGCTACAGCACTCTAAACTCGCAAAACACCACAAGAAACTCGCAAAACACCACAAAACACCTACGGATATTCCGATACAAACGTATAACACACATTACTCGCCATTTCACGCCAATGCGGAAGTACACGACAACGGTTTGGGCTCGCGCACGCACAGTGTTACACTGCACACATTCAGCACGCTTACACAGCAGATCCACACCACTAATGCTGCAGCAACATCAAAACACATTCACAGCTCTTCCACACAATGCTTTAAAATAGGTAAAGTATATTCATTTATTAATGTATTATATATTTCATTATTACACACTAAACAGCATTAGCTACCTTACAATTTCATTGCCGTCATTTTTTGACGGGCAATTCGCTAGTCTGTAATAATAATAATTGCATTTCCTCACTTTCAATTATATTTGGGGGTTTATAGCATACTCCTACTCATATTCTTTTGGAATTCCCTGCTCCACTATTAACTCTACCCACAAACATTCAATATTATCACTAGTTCCAGCATAAATATATTCTCTGACTATAGGCTTAAATTCTGGCCTAACATACAGACAAATCCCTCCTCCCCTTTTGCCATTGCCCCATATCTTTCTTAAATTGGTTATAACCATCCAGATTACCAGTCCAGTCATGAGATTTATCCAACCATGTTTCGGTAATGCCTATTAAATCCCATTTTTAATTAATTGCTAATAATTCTAACTCTACCATTTTTCCTGGCAAGCTTCTGGCATTAGCAAGCATACATCTTATGTTATGAGTCTGTACTTCTGGGGAGCCTTCCACTATACTTGAGTTACTTAGCAACACCTCCCTATTGATTATACTAACATGACTAGTTAATTCATTCCTTACCCCCTCTAGACTTACAATCCGATTACTTCTATCTTGTCCATCACCCCCACCTACTAGTTTAAAAACTCCCCCAGCAGTTCTACCATCCTATCCCCTAGCACAAAAGCTTCCTCATCAAGGTGCATTCCATCCCTGCTATATAGATTGTACCCAAGTGAGAAGTCAGCCCAGTGGTCCAAAAACCCAAACCCCTTCTTAGTGCACCACTTTTTTAGCCACGCTTTAACCTCCCTAAGCTCCATCTGTCTCCCTGGGCTAGCACGTGACACTGGTAGTATCTCAGAAAATACTACCTTGGAGGTCCTTCCCTTAAGCTTATTCCCTAATTCTCTAAATTCATTCTTTAGGACACTCCATCTTCCACTAACTTTGTCATTGGTACCAATATGTACCAAGACCGCCGGTTTATTTCCAGCCCCTCCCAATAATTTATCTACCCAATCCACAACATGCCGAACCCGAGCACCTGGGAGACAGCAAACTGTTACATTGCTAGGATCTGGTGACAAATCACCCTTCCTACCTTTCTAAAAATAGAGTCCCCTACCACCAAAACCTGTCTGTTTCTTTGCCTATTCTGCTCTCCCACTCCTCCAGAAGAACTGTTCTCCCGGCTGTTAGAGGGAACAGCTCTATCTGGCATTGCCATTCCTGAATGGACATCCCCAACAGTTTTACTCAATCTGTCAAATCTGTTGGTGCTTGCCAACTCAGTATTGGCCTGCCTTCTGCTCCTGTTCCCCCTGCTTCCCCTTCCCCTTCCTCCCTCCCTGGACATCCTCAATAGCCGCACCCTCCCTGCTAGGCCCAGCTAAACTGTGCTCAGTGAGCACCAGCTCCCTTTCCAGTGGAGCAATATCAGTAAGTGCTGCAATTCTCTTCTCCTCTCCAGTTCTTTACTCTGAGCTTCCAGAGAGGCAACATGCTGACACCTCTCACAGAGGTATGGACCCTGGATCAGTTGTTCCAGCAGTTCATACGTGTGACAGGATGTACAGTGAGTGAGGTTGACATAATTAAATAATCATAATTACAAATTACAAAAAATACTACAATTTGACCCTTTTCTTTGAACTTCCTCCTGCAAACAGTCAAACACAGGGCCCAAACTTAAATGCAATTTTAACCCAGGCAAAAACAACCCCCTCTCACCTGTACCAAATCACTGCACGCAGAAAATAAACAGACTTTACTTGTGTTCTAACACTTCTTGTAATGTTATTATCACTATTTTCTCAAACATGCCTGAACAGCATGAATATTGCTTACTGAGTTAATACAGTGATACGTATACGTTCCGGCACTGCTGATCCTCACCTTCCCACTGAAGGGTTGTTAAACATATGACATTAGTAATATTTGGTTAATATATGCACTATAACTCATGGTCACGTAATGAGTCTTGATGTAGATGTTGTCACTTGCACATCATCAATAGCGTTGGACTTACCAGGACAGCAGAAGCCATGATTCCTGTTTCTGGAGGTAAGATTAGTGGTGGTCCATGTGCCTCTCCGAAGCCTCCTTTTGTGTTATTTCTGGGCCTACATTTCAAGCTTTATGAGATGAGAGTTATCCCTCTTGTGATGATCTGTCCCTATATGGTGATGTGCCTGTGCCTATCAAACCCTGTTCCTAAGGTGCTCAATATAAGGATTCTGTTCCTGGCCTGTGCCATCTATTGATCTGCTTGTGAGGATGACCTCCCCCATACATCCAGCATCATTGTAAGGCATTCCTCTGTATCAGGCCTCCTGCTGCCCATTTTGACATATCTTCCCTCATCCCCCTGCGTGTATGGGACCCCTTGTTAATGTGTAGATGCCATACTTTCCCTTAGATGATGTCTATGAGTACTGTGCTGTTGTGCTAATCAGTACAGATGCTGCATATTATTTGTGGCGTGTATATCCCTTTAATGGTGACTTAGTGACAGCTTTTGTTGTAGTACATGTTTGTTTGGTGACTGCTATGAACCTGTATTGTACTGTGTCTATGTTCCTCTGTACATTGGGATATGAGATGTGGAGATGTGATCTTTCCATTGCTAGGTGAAACTTATTGATGTATATATGTGTGATTGTACTTTTTCACATGTGTGTCCCTGTGACTGTGAGATTGTATTTGTAATGGAGCTGTATGAATTCTAAGGCTATTTCTGAATGTGCTGTGTCTTTAAGAGATGTATGCAGCTTGGAGATGATATTTTTTGTTTCCATATGTCTGATAAGTGTCATGTGATTTTTAAGTAGTTTTCTATTGATCCTATGTGCCAGTAGCTGTGTTATTCCTTCATTTGGGATAATTTAGCACGCTTTTGAAATTCTTTTATATTGTCTTCCTATCTCTTTAATAGGTGCTGCGGCAGTCCAACATGGTTTTCAAAGTAATTGCGAGTGGTGTTTAGTACCCGTACCCGTAATGATTTGTTCTGTTTTTGACCTTTACAGCAGTGCTCTTATTTGTGAGCTATCCATAATTTTTGATTAGCAACGGTGTTGGGGGTAATGGTCTCTCTGGATTATTAGTAATCTATAGACAGTGTGCAAAGTCATTGGAAACTGTATCCATAATTAGAAATTGTGGCTTGAGGCAGTGACTCTTAGCAGTTGTCTCGTAACGATTTAGGGGTGGATGATTAGCATAGCTCGGTAGGATTTGCTCATTATTTAGCACTCACATAGGCTTTTTCTGAGATTACCATGGGGCCAAAAGTTTGCTGTTTGCCTTAGTTCAAAAGCTAGCCATAAAAAGATAACGACTATCTCATATCTACGGTTGTTGATATTTCTCCCAGAGATATTGCTTCCTGCTTAGGATTTGTAAAGCCCGGCCATACGCATGATGTATTCCGCGTATAAGTTGAAAAAATAAGGAGGCTATATACAACCTTGTCACACTCCTTTCCCAATCTTGATAGATTCAGTTGTTCCAGGTTCAGTTCTGACAGTGGATTCTTGGTTCATATACAGACTCATGTGGTAGAGAAGGTAAAGGACACTCATTTATTGGTCATATTCTGGTTTGATTCATATGGCAATATTTATTATATATATGGCAACTAATCTGGAGCAAAGATACTGAAGACCACAGATTTAAAGTAAAATGTAACTTTTATTTAATACTAAAAATATATGTCTATAAATTAACATATATATATAAATTGAAAAACAACGGTGAGTAAAATATACTATATACACAGCAAAGAATTATCATATGATGCATTGCTATACGTTAATTATGCAGATATAGGGTATGCCCAGTATTTTTGTTCTTAGGACTTAGGTAATAATCATACACCCTCTAATAAAATAGTTATGAATATGTAGTCAATATTGGTACTATCTAATATAGATAATGGTCCTAGAGTAGGACAATGTCAATCATAAACATTCTCAAACTGGCTATTGTATATTATTATTTACAAAAACGTGTTAAGACACTTAATGTAATTCCTTTAGTTCAAGATCATACAAGTAGTTCACGTGTTATATAACAGAGCATAGGCACCATATGAGGGAAAGAAAAAATATAATAACAGGCAGATTAAACTGTGGCCCTAGTTTAACTAGTTTGTAGTGAAAAATACCTGGACCCACTACTTGTCCTCAAGAGGTGTGCTTCTGAATTAACGTTAAAAAATCCAATAAAATGAGACTAGCAGTTCAAGGGGAGCAGGTTCTTGAGTACACTCAGAAATCATTATCTGGCCCAGGTTATACAAGAACCTACTAAAAATGAGGCTATCTTGTATTTGTTCTTTTCTTCGGTGTACACAAGGGAGGTGCCAGTGGTTGGAACACTGCAAAATAATAAGGCTACACTACCTTCACCAAAAACATTGTTTAATGCAGGAAGAAACCCAAAAGAGATTGGAAAAAATAAATGTTGATAAAGCCCCAGGTCCTGATGGAATACATCCAATGGTACTGAGGGAACTAGGTTCTGTAATAGTCAAACCATTATATCCAATTTTTCAAGATTCACTCAACACTGGGTTGCTACCAGATGACTGGAGAAAAGCAGAGGCGATACATATATTTAAGAAGGCAGCAAGAACAAATCCAGGAAATTATAGACTTGTAAGCTTCACTTCTGTAGTCGGAAAGCTTTTAGAAGTGTTAATAAGGGATATTATACAAGAAATTGGCCCCCATTGAAATCCAAGCCCGTAAATACCTTCATACAGGCCACATGTCTGTGGGGTAGAAATGTGTTACAATTCCGGCTGTATCCAATTGACTCAAGCCCGCAATTACAGGAATAAAGCCTAAAACAGTAAACCCTGGTTTCTTGTGTAACACTTCCAGGTGTCCAATCATATGAAGGGCATAAATGTTAAGCAAGCCTACAATTGCCGATCCTGTCACAGCCCAATTAACCAATAGGAACCGGAGAACGCGAATGAACGCTGCAGGAATGGACTTTAAAAGCTAATGGAAGTGCTTGACTGTGCTGTAGCTGAGAAAGTCAACACACAGGTCTAGGCGTTGGTGGGTTTTTGAGTTTTGGAGAGAGAGAGAGAGAAGGAGCAGTTTTGTACATTTTTTTATTTGGACTACTAAGCAATATTAACACTTAATTTACAACACACATAATTACTAATTGTCAAGACCGGCCAATTTGGGGGACCACGCTCACCCCAAATCTCTCTCTTTCTACGGTCACAACTTTTTGTTCAGATCTCGACACCAGCAGACACTTCAGATGATAGCATCATTACTGCAGAGACATGCACCTCAGACCCCTATTCTTAGGATCTAAGAATCACACCCATGTACCTTGGATTAGTACAAGCAGACTCTGACACAACCTTTTGTTTAGTGTGTCCAAAGTCAGACTGGCCACTTCTTTATTGTTTCAGAGATCTATATGAACACAGAAAGATTACACAAAACACCAGACATTCCACCAGTTCTAGTCCATCCTCCTAGGCAAATAGCTTGCTATCCCCCCTCACGCACATGATTCCCAGATGTATAGAGGTGTCTGGCTTTCTTCTAATTACACTTTTTTTTTGCCTCCTCTTCCAGAGCCATAAAACTAGTTCCCCCTTTCATGAATAAAGCCAGAGCCTTCACACGTGGCCGATTACAGGGCCATAAAGATTCTATAGAAGATTAATCCTTGGTCACATAAGTGACTACAGTATTGTTTAGATAATTCTAGCATCCTAGGGCCTACTTCTATCACAGATGCATTATTACAGTGCATATAACATGATCTAGTAACTACCAAATGAATTATTGTAGTTCAGTCCCCAACAACAAGTTTCAGGTCCGTTGTAATAGTTCTTAACATTAACATCCAGTGTGCCAGCATTCCAAATAGCAGAGTTACTTGTGGGTTGCAAGGGGTCCCATCATGGCCCCAAATCGTTTATGACAGCTTGCCCCCATTTTAAAATGCAGAATCCCGGTGTCCATCTTTAATCGGATGGATGCCAGCATTTCTGCGGCTTAGAGATACCATCCCAGGAGAAGCATTCTGTAGTTCCCCACTTTCCTGCTGCAGGAAGTAACAACTAGTGGGGTGGGTAGGAAATAGCATCCTGTAAACCCCTATTATAATCCATAGAACGTGATACATCCAGGCTAGCAGGCATCTTGAAGGGTCAACTACCTGTACAAGCCCCCCAATCCTGCGCAGTAACCCCATCTGTCCGGCTGAAACAAGAGGACCACCCAACTCCATTTGGGTCAATGTGGAAAATAATTTCTTCAGACCTCCACCAGCACGGGGCCTGATCCTGGGTGTGCATGGCAGATTCTTATCATTATTCCCCTCTACCAACTCCAGGGAAGAATTGAAAGCCAGGGGAAAGTCCTGTGGATTCCTGGCCAGCACAACCTCAACAGGCCAGGGCAAGTACTCATCCCTGGCTATTAGGCCAGGAGCATAGTAATTTTCCTTTGGAACAAAAGCAGGCATTGCCAGTATGTACTGGCTGGCATTAGAAACCTGAGCCTTGGGTGTAGCCTTCACCCCCCTGTGTTGACACATGACCTGAGCACTGTACCCCCCTTTCCCCTGCACTGCAGTCTGGGCACAGTAACCCCTCTCACCAGGAGCAATGGTCTGGGCATGGGACTCCATTTCTCCATTTCCTGGGTCCACAGTTGGTGCGCTGTATTCCATCTCGCCTGGATTGGGCACACAATAAGGAATGTGGTCCCTCATTAAATGATTTGCAGTGTCTCTGTTTGGCAGGATCTCAGGGATCATAACCTCCCCTACCCCCTTGTCTGTGGCTAGCTCTCTGAAATTTTTTAGCAGCGGGAGCTCCATGCTAGGCCCAAAGTCCATTACCAGGGCACAGTGGACATAGCTGCTCCAAACCAGACTGTTTGCTTGGCCTGGGTTCTGCCAACAGATATCTGTGCCAGGGTAATCAATGCAGTTCAAGGGTGCCATTGCCAGCCCACCCCCCAATAACCAGGGCCCATACACTCTTCTGCCCCACTGCATGGGTAAAATACTCCCCTGGGGTGCCCAGAAACATAGTAATTCCAGGGGGGAAATTACTGGACAGATTTGGAAGCCGGCACCCAATGTTGTGGTCTGGTCTAAAGACTCCAAATATCTATGTGGTATCTGGATCAGCACATCACATCCCCCTCTCTCTGGAACCATAGCCTGGGCACTGCACTCACTTCCCTTGGGATCTTTGGCCACTGTGTTCCCTGGCTTGACCTCACAGCTCTCATCCAGACATTCCCTTGGGCCATCAGTTTTAAACACATTCTCTGTCTTCTCAACTGCCTTGTTATAAGCAATTGTGCCCTAGCCATTTGGGTCTGGCTGGCCCCCTTGGTCTGACACAGTCCCAAGGTTGTTCTCTGTGTTCACCCCTGTACCCATGGCTGGTTCCTGGACTGTAGTTATCCACGGGAACCCATGATAGGTTCATAATCCATCTCTGGTTCTTTCCAGAACTCTCCCAGGCCCTCCATCTGGCCTGCTATTCCTGTCTGAGACTCAGACTCCACTGGTTTTGAAATGTACCCATAATGTATGGTACCCTCCTCATCTGTCCCAGTTGTAGCAAAAATGAACTGGGCCTGGCCCAGTTGTACCTCCACATTGGTATTGTCCTGGTCAGAGTCATCAATATCCTCTCCCCAGACCTCTGTTAACCAATCCTCTTCCTCCCTGTCCACCTGACAGGGTTCCTCCCAACTGGATGGCCAAAACCCCTCCATGGATGCCTCATCCAGCAATTCAACATACTCAGCCTCCAGCTGCAGCTCTTGCTGAATCGGGGGTTCAAGCAAATTAGCCTCCAGGGACCATGGTTCTAGTCCCAGACCTTGACAGCGTTTAAGAAATAAGTTATTTTTCCTCCTTACAGTCCCCATGCCACATTCAGGATCACCATAGACAATCTCCCAGAGCCCATCTATAAGCTCCAATTGAACATAGAGATCCTCTTCAAGGGCACCAACAGCCCCTATCCTGGCATGATACTGTTTCTCCAAGGCAATCTCTTTTCATACCAGTTTCTTCAGCCAGCCTGACAGCTCATGGCCCTGCCACAATCCAAGGAACGCCATCCTTTGCTTTAGAAGGGCCATTCCTCTGCAGTCCTTTGCCTCTGTCACCTGGCTCTCTTTCTCTCTGCCTTTGTAAGTAGCCATCCTTGCTGCTGGTAAAAATGCTTGAGATCTCCCACCGCTGCCACCAGCTGTCAATACCGGCCAATTTGGGGGACCACGCTCACCCCAAATCTCTCTCTTTCTACGGTCACAACTTTTTGTTCAGATCTCGACACCAGCAGACACTTCAGATGATAGCATCATTACTGCAGAGACATGCACCTCAGACCCCTATTCTTAGGATCTAAGAATCACACCCATGTACCTTGGATTAGTACAAGCAGACTCTGACACAAACTTTTGTTTAGTGAGTCCAAAGTCAGACTGGCCACTTCTTTATTGTTTCAGAGATCTATATGAACACAGAAAGATTACACAAAACACCAGACATTCCCCCAGTTCTAGTCCATCCTCCGAGGCAACAAGCTTGCTATCCCCCCTCACCCACATGATTACCAGATGTATAGAGGTGTCTGGCTTTCTTCTAATTACACTTTTTTTTTCCTCCTCTTCCAGAGCCATACAACTAGTTCCCCCTTTCATGAATAAAGCCAGAGCCTTAACACGTGGCCGATTACAGGGCCATAAAGATTCTATAGAAGATTAATTATTGGTCACATAAGTGACTACAGTATTGTTTAGATAATTCTATTATCCTAGGGCCTACTTCTATCACAGATGCATTGTTACAGTGCATATAACATGATCTAGTAACCACCAAATGAATTATTGTAGTTCAGTCCCCAACAACAAGTTTCAGGTCCGTTGTAATAGTTCTTAACATTAACACCCAGTGTGCCAGCATTCCAAATAGCAGAGTTACTTGTGGGTTGCAAGGGGTCCCATCATGGCCCCAAATCGTTCATAACACTGATATCACATAATTCACACATATAGATTAATATGCATAGCTATACATAGTGTTAGGCCACAGCACATATACACCCAACCCTCCATACATACCCAAAATATAATACACATAATGCACACATTCTTGTTTTACAGCATACATATTATATTGATTTATCCTCATATTTGATTTTAAATTTCTAGGAGGGTACAGGAGGAGAGGAGAGTTGGATAGGAGAGAGAGGATAACACCAGAGGAGAGGAGGAAATGAGGAGAGTGAGGAGAATTATTGTATTATATCCGTGGCAGAGAGGCGCATAGGTAGAGGTATGGAGAGAAGGAGACGAGAAGGCAGGCCAGGGAAGGGAGGTAGAGGTGTAGGAGAGCAGGAGGGGGAGGGATGTTCCCCCAGATGTAGGCACAAGAAGAATAGGGGCAGAGGGTCAGGGGCCTTATCCCAGGGGGTGAGGTAGTGGTGAGGAGGGACCGGCCAGGAACCGCAGGCACAGTTGGGAGGGCAAGAAGCTGTGGCAAGACACAGGGCCCCCAATAATAGGCTAGATGAGGGTACTCCTCATATAAATCCATACCCTCTATAGCATCATACATGGGGCGGGGGGGGAGAAGTGAGGCCTATCCAGAAGACACGGCACAGTTATGATGAAAGCCAGATGAAGGTAAAGAGGAAGATGGCAGAGGAAGCCATAGCAGCCTGTGCAACCGGTGGTGGACCACCGCCTGTTATAACTTATACAGAGTGAGAGAGACACTGGGGGAGTAGATAGAGCCAGTAGAAGTAGTGGGCCTTCCAGGACAGGTGGACACGGGTGTGCAGAGCACCATACAAAGTGAGTATCATAGACACACACATGAATACCGCACACATAGACAATTTACATACAATTACAATGCAGCACTGTAAGCTCTCGGGTCACGGCTAATGACATATGGGGCTGCAATAACTATTTAAATCCAGAAAGCAAACATATCATAATCAGAATTGTTATAAAAAAATGTCTGTCCAATACCTGCAGATACAACGTATTCTGATTAACAGACAACAAATAGTTCAAGAATGACTTATCATCCCATGAGTGCATGTATGGGTGTGCAGATACAAGCTCTGAAGGACAGCATGTGCATGTCATATACTAGCCTAACCTGGACCATGTCTCAACTGCATGTTAACAACCATTGCTGAGGATTGAGCACAGATTGGTCAGTTTCACACACTGCACAGCAGATTTAGCTGAGCATGGGTCCTAATAAACTGCAGATGGCTGACCGCAGCAGGATTACATATATTGATATGAGCCATGATCTACAATGCTCATGATACAGGTCAATTGTTATCTGCCTAACACAATCACAATCACCAATTACAAGAGACCATGAAGTCAGGGACATGGAAACTTACAATAAACAATTGTTTAGAGAATACCCAACTTAAACACTATTGTCACTTCATTTCAGTACCCAGGAGGGCTAGCATGCCCACAGGTGATGGTATTGGCTCCACTGGAGGAAGAACCAGATATACCGTATTGGTCCGAACATAAGCCGCACCTTTTTTTCGTTTTATGAGTTCGCGAGTTACGGGTGCGGCTTATATTCGCGACCGTCAAAAAATCATTGTCGATTTGCGAACATTGCTTGTAACGCGTGCGACTTCTATTTGTGAATGCAAAATTACTGCCGATTTGCGCGATTGCGAATTAAGGGTGCCGATTTTCGTGCTTTAGACTGCGGTATTGAATAGCGATTTACGGTTTTAGTGATTCTACTGTCAAGTAAAGCCTGTAACTTGCAAAAAAAAGCTACAGTGCTAATTAGAAAGCCTGTTTCTTGCAATGGCTGATCACTTTAAATTAACAATAATTAACAATTAACAATAATAATAAATAGTCCAAATTAAAAAGATCAATAGAGATCTAAAAAGGTTGAACTTGATGGACTAACTCTTTATTCATTCTCCAATACTATACTATTAATAATTATTTAATCAATAATTTAATTAATAACTAATCCGCATATTGCAGATCAGAGGAGATCTTAACAGTTTGAACTTGATGGACTGAAAGTCTTTTTTCAACCTTATTTACTATGTAACTATGTAACTATGTAACTATGTAACTTTGAGAGTCTTTTTCTCTCCAATTTTTCTGGTGTGGCTTATATTTGAGTTGTATATTTTTTCTATTTTTTCCCCTTGAACTTGACGGGTGCGGCTTATATGCAGGTGCGGCTTATATTCGGACCAATACGGACCATAGAAGTGGTGATTGAGAAAGACAAAACCAGATGAGAGGGCTTGAGGCCGTCACAGGAAGCTGGCACATCATTAGCATTATGTCCTCCAAGGTCTCCAGTCTGTGAAACTCCCCCTGGGCCCTTCCATGCTTCTTGGGCACGTTCGCAGCCTGTTCAGTAATCTCCACTTCAACCTCACAAGTTTTGGAGCCAGCAACCACCACAGCCTTCACAGATGTCCTGGTACTGACTACCACTGTCATCTGCTCCAATCCCATGGATGCCTAGGCAGGACCCAACCACTCCTTCACTGGCCCCAACATGGGCTCCCCCAACATAGACTCCCCCAATATGGGTTTCATTACCAGCACCTCCGACACCATCACCACAGCCAACACCGACACCATTTCCATGGCCAGTAGCGACACCATTGCCACGATCAACACGACACCATTGCCACCGTCACCTCTGTTATCACCATCCCCACCGGCACCTCTGTCATAACCACAGCCTATTCGAAAGGCCGGAATGTCCAGTAACAGATCTCACACACCCCCACCAGCCACTTTGAGAGATATCCTACTCCACATTTAGAGAGAGGACGCAAGCCATTACACCCTAATGGGTAACTTGGCACTACAGCTTGAAAGCCAGAATGAGATCATTACCTCCCTCCTTGACAGCAACAGATTAATATATGGTGAGATGAGGAGGCATAATCAGCGATTGGAGAGGTATGAGCAAAAGGCAAAAAGGGACAGACAAGCCCAGAGAGCATTAATTGAGTGGCAATTAGAATTGGCAGAACGCCAGCTAATATCTCGCCATCGCAACCAGAGCCAGTGGCCTCTTCATCTCACACCTTACTGCCAATGCCAGCTGCTACACAGCCAAGCTAGGTGGACGCACCCATCACTCCAACACCTCATCCACGTGGTAGAGGAAGGAGGCATGGAAGGTGGGGACCCAGTGTTGAGAAAGAGGAGGTAGACGAGAACATCATCCCCTAAGTCCTCATCAACACTCCTCAAAGAATATTAATTAGTATAAATGTTGACATACTATTGCCTGGCTACAGAATGTGGACACATATAGTTATGGTATGTTTAATATTTCACCAGTTGATGTTCAACGTGGATTGCCGTTGAGATGAGGTATTGTAGTCAATCTTAATAGTGTTATGATTGATGTCTTGTCCTTGTCTCTTTATGTCTTAATAGTCAAATCTCACAACCATGAAGGCATCTTCGTCATCTATGAGCAGTGCAATCATATCATGTAAGTAAAGTTTCAACCCATTGACTATCAGTCATTTGATCAGTGACATCCCCCCCAGCAGATGGATCTGAAATATATGACTCCATATATCATCACTAATGAATATGACTGGTGTTATGTTCAATTACAATGAATACAGTCCCGGCTGTAGAGTTGCACAGTCCCATTAGGATCTGCTAATCCATACCAGTAGTTATACGTGTGTTATTGTTGCATGTGATCCTGTTAACATTCTGATAGCAGATTTATGTGTGCGATTTAATTCACAAACATTATGGATGATGGACTTTGTTTTACATCAGGATCAATGGGTATGTGTTTAGGAGTAAGGTGATCATTCTAATATTTTTGGCCGTGGTACCACCTGTATACCAATTAGATGTGATATCAGTGTTGCACAACAATTCCATATGGAGATAGTGACAGTACTCTTTGCTAACTGATTGTGGTCACAGTGAAGCATTCCTTGTGGAATTACACATCCTCAATAGTATATGGGGACAGTAATTGTCCAGGACAGATTCACTATGGTTAACATGTTAACACATGTTAATAGGTTTATTATTTTGGTGACAGCATGAAAAACTGGACTGTAAATACAGTTCATCATGCTTGTTCATCAGCCTCCTCTTTCTGTTTTCCAAAAAATGACCATCTATTAGTGATTATTCCTTAATATATGAAAACACACTGTGTGTGGAATTGAATTGAATGACATAATCCATGATTTGATGCATCGGTTTTATTGAACAGATGAAGACCATATGGAAGCGATATACACATTATAGGTTACTTAGATTAAATGGAGTGATATATGATGATTCTTTTTTTCATCAGATTATGGTTACTGTGCTGTAATGACCACATGTGACCCTAGTAGATGCTATGCATCTACTAATTATTATACAGTATTAACGGTAACCCTTTATGTGTCCCTTTTTGCAGAAAAGACTCTTGCCCTTCCGGGATCCTCCCCCACCAAACCCGTGATAATTATGCCCACTTGTATACATTTCTGAGTTTCTTCTGTGAAAATCAAGTTTTCTTATACCGTTATCACTGTTTCAGTGTGTTTTCAATGGTTGGAGTTTTATAGTTACATAGTTACATACAGCCTTATTAAATTGTGATTCAGTAAATTTAAAATAGCTCTATTTAAGCACTCAGATTATTTTATTTACAGAAGATTTTAGTTAGTGAAGACCTTGCTTTTGGATAGAAGTTCACGAACTAAAAACTTCTGTAAAAAAAATGCTATGTGCTTAAATAGAGTCCTTTTAAATTTACAGAATCGCAATTTAATAAGGCTGATAGTAATTAAGGTTGAAAAAAGACTTTGAGTTCATCAAGTTCAACCTCTTAAGAGCTCCTCTGATCTGTAATATAAGGATTAGTTGTTAATTAATTGATTCAGAGGTAAACAGAAAAAAACATGTGAATCTTAGCCAATCGTCTCAAAGGGGAAAAAAATAAAATCTTCCTGACCCCAGATACTGGCAATAGGATTCCTCCCTGGATCAATATCCTCTCTCTAATTATCCAGGATAACCCGGAATGCCCTTTTTTAAATTAGGAATGAATTCATTCCCATTTTAAAGTTATCTATAGAATCCGCTGTCACCATCGCCTTTGGTAGAGAATTCCACACCCTTACTGTAAAGAACCATTTTCTTTCTTTAAGGTGGAATCTTTTTACTTCTAAACTCAAAGGATGTCCTCTTGTCAGTTGAAAACCTCTTGGTACAAAAAGCTCTCTTGACCAATGTTAACACTGACCCTGGATGTATTTATATAAGGTAATCATATCTCCTCTTAGATGCCTTTTTTTCTAGAGAAAATAAGCATCATTTGGTAAGTCTTTCTTCATAACGTAGCCCCTCCATTCCCCTTATTAGTTTTGTAGCCCTTCTCTGTACCTTTTCTAGCTCTAAAATGTCCTTTTTGTGAAGTGATGCCCAGAATTATACTCCATATTCCAAATGGGGGCATACTAGGGATTTGTATAGTGGCAGAATTATATATGCTACTATTGCTTCTATACCCTCCTTAATACATTCTAATATTTTATTTGCCTTAGCAGCTGCTCCTTGTCAGTGAGCAGTGTTACCTATGTGGTTGTCCACAAGTACTCCCCAATCCCTTTCAATATCTGATACCCCTGCATTTGCTCTATTAAGATTATAGATTGCATGGCTATTTTTCCTTCCCAGCTACATAACTTTACATTTATTTGTATTAAATATTATCTGCCATTTAGATGCCCATTCCTCTAATTTATGTAAATCCATTTAAAGGGAAAGTACATCATTATATGATTTAATTACCTTACACAACTTTGTGTCATCAGCAAAAATAGAGACAATACTTTCCAGTCCCACCTCTAAGTCATTAATGAATATGTTAAAAAGGAGAGGACCTAATACTGAACCCTGAGGAACCCCACTTACCACATTAGTCCTATCGGAGTATGTTCCATTTACCACAACCCTTTGCTTCCTGTCTTTTAGCCAGTTCTCGATCAATGAGCAGATATTTACTGCAATTCCTGTATCTCTTAGTTTGCACAATAGTCTCCCATGTGGTACTGTATCAAAAGTCTTTGCAAAATCCAAAAAGACTACATCCTCTTCAGGCTATTGATTGCTGGATATACTAATTACAAATAGGTAAAGCATATTCATTTATTAAGTAACTAATTAATTAATTATTAGTTAACAAAATATAGATAAATATATATTTGTCTTTGTGATGAGCGCCGAAGGTGAGGCTCCCAATAACCGCTGAAGGTCCAGAGTAGAAAAATCTTTACACTGTGTGGCAAACAGCATTGCCATGGCTTCAAATTTTATTGCCCCTTCATTTTTGATGGGCAAGTCACTAGTATTATTATAAATTTTAGGGTCCACATTTGAGCCTCTGTGAGTGTAAGGGATCATTTGTCAGGCATTTTCATGTTTTTGTTTTGTAATTTAGTCATGTTGTGTGTCTTTAATTTCTTTATGCATCTTGCAGCAACACTTTTCATATTGGCATATGCATGACCATTCCAACATATTACAAATAAATTCATATTATTTGAGGCCTATATTTTCCTTGAGGATTGTTATGCAATTAATTCTAATGTCTTTCATTGCCAGTTTTTTTAAGTAAATTATTGTGTTTATATTTGCTTTTGCAGTGTTAAAAACAGGTGTATAACCCACTTGCGAGTCCTGTTTGGAACCCGTAATATTTTTTGTTACATTTGCCATTTACGGGTTTGAATGCAATTGTGGCCTGGAATTGTTGCGATTGAATCGCGATTTGCGATTTTAGCGATTGTATTATTTGCGGGCTTGAAAGATCAATAGCGGAGATGGGTCGGAGTGACGCTTTTGACTACCAGCAGGAGTTTTCAGCCTGTAACCCGCAAATCGATAGTGGGTAGCTAGAAGAGGCCAATTGAATATCAATAACTTTTACAGGCTACCTTAAGGGCTCCAGTAATTACTATTTGCCCACTGAATGGGGGCCTATGTCTGTTTAAACAAGATTATAAGTAGGAGTCAACACAGATTTTTGAGGGATAGTTTGCGTTAAATAAATCTAATTAGTTTCTATGAGGTGGTTAGCAAGAACTTGGATCCAGGCAGTGGATGTAGTCCTTTTGGATTTTGCAAAAGCTTTTGATACAGTGCCACATGGAACACTATTGTGCAAACTAAGGGATACAGGAATTTGCAGAGAGACTGAGAGAGTTATTGTAAATGGAACATACTCAGATTGGACTAAAGTGGTAAGTGGGGTTCCCCGTGGTTCAGTATTAGGTCATCTCCTTTTTAACATATTTATTATTGGCTTAGAAGTAGGATTGGAAAATATTGTCTCCATTTTTGCTGATGACACAAAATTGTGCAAGGTAATTAAATCAGACAATTATGTACTTTCCTTCCAAAGGGATTTACATAAATTAGAGAAATGCTCAACGAAATGGCAGATGAGATTTAATACAAATAAATCTAAAGTTATGCATCTGGGAAGGAAAAATAGCTATGCAATTTATATTCTTAATGGAGCAAATATAGGGGTATCAGATATTGAAAGGGATTTGGGAGTACGTAACAGTGTTCAATGCCAAGCAGCATCTGCAAAGGCAAATAAAATATTAGCATATATTAAGAAGGGTATAGAAGCAAGGGAAGCAAATATAATTCTGCCACTATGCAAATCTCTAGTACGCCCTCATTTGGAATATAGAGTACAATTTTGGACACCAGTACATAAAAAGGATATTTTAGAGGTGGAAAAAGTACAGAGATGGGCAACAAAACTAATAAAGGGAGTGGATGGGCTAAGTTATGAAGAAAGACTAACCAAATTAAACTTATATTCCCTACAAAAACGGCATCTAAGAGGAAATATGATTACCTTATATAAATACAGTATATCCAGGAACAATACAAGGCTTTTACAAGTGCACTTTTTGTGCCAAGAGGATTTCAACTGACAAGAGGGCATCCTTTGAGGTTAGAATTTAAAAGATTCCACCTTAAAGAAAGAAAAGGGTTCTTCACAGTAAGGGTGGTTAAACTGTGGAATTATCTGCCAAAGGAGGTGGTGACAGTGGATTTAATAAAAAACTTTAAAAAGGAATTAGATTTTTTTTTCTTTCTTTTGAGATAATTGGCAAAGATTCACTTGGACTAAAAGTATTTTTTCAACCTCAATTACTATGTAACTATGTAAGTATGTAACAACTTGTATTTATGTTTTATCTAGGAAGAGTTAATATCCTTGTATTATTGGACAACTTCAGCCTCTTCATCATCCATGGTTGTAGCATAGACTTGTTCCACTTTCATTTTAAATGGTTTGCCTTGAATTTGAATTGAAATCATTCTTTCATGTTTTAGGTTGTAACAGAGCACTGATTTTGCCACTCTTTGATTGATTATGAGGGTTACTCCATTTCATCTGCTTTGATTCTTGAACACACTAGAAGATCTGTTTGTCATCTCATATGAAATGTCCCATTCTAGTCCATTTGAGTTCACTAATTCCCAAGATATCAATGTTTAATCTTGTCATCTCATGTTTGACCATGTCAAGTTTGCCTTGGTTGATAGTTCTAACATTGCAGGTTCCTTTGCTGAGTTGTAGCAGTCAATCTTCTAATTAGTCTATAGTTTATAGCAGTTTGTGAACCCTTTTTTTCCAGATTGCTCATGGAGTTAGTATACTGAATGAAATCTCAGGACTATAACTATTTCCAGGGCCAGAGTCAGAATAATGTATTAGGGCAGGAATAGCTGAAGGTTTACCCAAATCCCTTACTCCTCTCTCAGATCCATTTTCCCCTTTCTTCTGGTACCTTTCTCTTTATCGTCTCTCTGCGGCTACATTGCTAGGCAACACCGACGCTTCCTTCAGTGCGTTTCCTGTTGCCTTGCAATGGGGAAGTGTCTTCCCCGTTTCCTGGACAATTTAATAGATCAGCCGATCAACTGCATCAACTGATCTAGTTAAAGCCAAGCGCAAACATTTTTTAATAAAGCTAAAGTACATAATCTGCCTCTCTAAATACCTATTTTCTAACTACCCTCTGCATGTTATATCATTCTCTAAAGGGGCTAGCCCTTTATTTGTTCCTTCTTATATTTAAAGGGCTAGCATCCCTTTTTATTCATTGTAATCGTTTCACAGTAACTCTCCAACTCCAAATAAACTCTTAATGGGCTAATTTCCTTGTTTAAAACAAAATAAAATAATTTAAACTTCTCAATTAATATCACTGGCTTAATCATAGTCGCTAAAATTCCTTCAGTCGCTTATCACAGCCACATAACCAGTCGCTGCCCTTGGCTTCAAACTATGGCCATAGTCGCTGCATGTACATCTTTGACCAGCTGCAGACCACAATACATTAGGGTTCAAGTCATTATTCACCTACTGTTATCACTTCAACCTGCCTCCAGGTTCCGTCATGCACTTAGCCCCAATCATGGCAGACCTCATACTATTAGTCGCTAAAAGTATCACTTTTCAATTTCTCTCCTCTCAAGCCTGGCCTCCATCACAAGTTAGCAGTTGCTTTTCTCTACAGATCTGGACAGTGCCAAGACATACTCAGGAATTCCATTTTCAACTATAAGAAGAAAGGTGGAACTGTTCTGGCTTCTCCAAGCTGATCCACCACCACTCTCAGCTGGTCAGGCCATTGAGCGCTAGATCACAAGCTCACTACTCACTACATCTCCACACTCAAGGTGAGCACTCACACACATCTCCAATAAAAAATGCCTGTCCAATTTGTTCCGGCACACCACAGAGAACAAAGCCACATACAAAGATGAGAACTGTGTTTTCATTTGATGTTAAATAAACCAGGCCTGGGGCACCAGGGATGGTCCCTGCTTCCATCATCTCCTTCAGCATCCTATCCCACTGCTTGTAATGGATAGTCACTGTGGGCCACCACTGGTAGATGCGGCTGCTCTGGCCTCCTCCTCCACCATCCTTCTTACCTTGGCCCGGCTGTCCTCATAACAATGCCTTACAGACCTCCTATCCCTATATGCATAACTGACCTCCGTGACTGTGGCTGCCACCTCCTTCCAGGCCTTGCCCCTGGGGCCAGCTTTAACCACTCTACCCCCAGTAATAATTTGGGTGTGGGCACGAATAGCATTGAGTAGTACCACCATCTCCTCTCCCCTATATTTAGGGACCCTGTGTTTGGCTCCAGCCTCCTATCCTCCCGACTGTTGATTGAGATCCTGTTCTCTCTGCTCTGACCCTGAGGCTTGTCTCTCCCTCCTACTACCCCCTTGAGATAAAGTCCCTCCCCCTTGACCCTAAACTATATAGATGTATGGGCTCATCCCACCCTCCCTCTACCTCAGTTCCCACCCCAGAACTACCACAACTAGCCCACCCCCCCGAACTAACATTCCTAGCCCTAACCCCCCCAGAACTATCACTCCTAAACCTTCACTGTCATCCTCTCTACATCTCCTTCCCTCACCTCCACTTCCTCCCTCTCTCCCTCACCCCTACTTTCTCTCTCACCCCACTTCCTCTCTTCCTTTACTCCCCTGGGCCACCTCTCTCTCCTTCTCTCTTCCTCCTATCCTCACTTCATCTCCCCTCCTTTCCCCTCATCTCTTCTCCCTCCATCACTGTCCCAAAAAATATATAAGGATAAATAAAACAAAGTGTATGTGTACATTTAAAAAAAAATAATGGTATGTTCTATGTGTTTGTTTATGTGTTGGCTATAAGGTGTGTGTGTGTGTGTGTGTGTGTGTGTGGGGGGGGTGATTGGTGTGTCCTAGCTATACTTGTATCTATGTGTATGTATATCCTATGTGTATGTAAATTTTGTGATGTCAGTATATATGTGTAATATGAATATGAAAGTATTTAAAAATTATCTAGAATAATTAAATAAATATAAACCTGCTCTTCAATTTTCCACTTCTCCATCACTCCCTCTCACTCACTCTATCCAAACACCACGAACTTATGAGGCCTGCGTGCTAATTTGTGAAAATTTACAGCACAGTCAGCGCTTGGGTGGGAAACTCGCAAATATATACAGTATGCCTGTTAATCTCTAATCGGTTTTCCATTGGCTGCAATGGCTATGGTGCAGCAAAAATATCAGTAACTGTTAATTGATTGGTGATTTTTGAGCGGTTGCCATAATCCAGCCCCCTCAGTGCTTCTGATAGAAGCATGGTCTACGTATGTGGCCTGACTGCCGTAATGCGGGAGAGCTTAAATATTACATCAACGTGTAAGGTGGGGAACAAAAACTCCCGCAGACGATTTTCAGCAATGTTGCAATTTACAATGCGAGATTTACATAGGGGGCTATATAGTCAATATGTCTGTCTGTCCGTATGGTGATGTACACGTATATATCTGATGCTATTAAAGGAAAGTGTTTGCTATGACCAGTTAATTATCCTGACACAATTCTACTGATTTCTGTCTTGCTTAATTGTTTACTCCTATATCAAACTTGCCATTATTCCAGGCATCTTTTGATTCCTTAGCATTCCAGTCTCCAATGATGAGAGTAACACAGAGCCCTATGTAAATCTCTGAAAAAGCAATTATGAGTTCTGTAGCAGCACAGTAAATCTTGCCTAAATATGTTAATCACCCATCCGTAAAACATTGCGAGAGAACAAGCCACTGCTACGAGTGAACTGCATGACAAAACCAAAAAGCAAGGCGAAAAACTTAATTGATTTTAGCACTGACAATAAATTATGAGTTACTCCCTTATACTTTGACACCCAAACCCCATGAAATAAGATTGTACGGATCACTCGCAAATCAGGGCACTACCGTAACTGCAAAAAGAAGAAAGATTTACATGTACCAAAGATCAAGCAAGTAGTTTTCAGACCCTTGCTGAGTCCCACAGAGGGATTTAAAGTGACAGTATAGCACAAAAAGCACTATAAAATTATGAATCGTCAACATTATTTGACACTTAATAATACGATATCAACATATGTGTAATTAAAACTTATGATATGTTATTATTATGAAAGTTTTATGATACAAAATCCAGGGTAACACGCAACCCAGTACTCAAGGGATTAATATACGTCACAAAACTATATTGCCTAGGAGCAAATGCTCTAATGCATTGTTTATAAATGTATTATATTTTAACATAAAATAACACATATTTATTTATTGAAGCTATGAATACAATTATCACATCTTTTTAAAATCAAAATATATTAAATAATAACAATGGCTTTATAGATATATCTCATGTTTCCTTGTAGGAGCTGTTACAGCACCTGTAACAGCACTTCCCACTCATTATAATATTCATGACGTTTGTATTTCCTATTGTCTTCTAGAGCCGTCTCATCCCTAAAAGGTTTGTCTACTCCTTATACAGAAATCTGAGTATTCTTACCTGAGGGAGCAAAAGATTTACATTCGTGTAGAACTTAGGGGAAAATAAAGCTTGCACAGCCGACTTAGAGCCCTATATAAAACAGGTGCTTTGAGTTAGGGGAATGCAGTAAAAAGCCTGCTGGAGCTTTTTTATTCCCTGATATCTGTGCAGGGAGCAGCCGAACAAGCTTTACGGCTGAGACGGCCCTAAGAGCCAATAGAGGGGGAAGTGTAGTTACAGCTGCCATAACTAGGCTGAACTAGGCTGCTGCAAGGAAACAGATATATATATATATATATATATATATATATATATATATATATATATAAAGTAATTGTTATTTATTTATTATTATATTTTCGTCTTAGATGTGACAATTGTATTTATAGGTTCAACAAATAAAAATGTGTTTATTTTGTATTAAAATATGGTATATTTATAGACAATGCATTAAAGTGTTTGTTCCTAGGCAACGTGGTTTTACTGGGTTGTTTGTTGCCCTGTATTTTGTATCATAAAACAGGCTTAATACCAACATATCATATTTTTTAATTACACATATGTTAATATTGGATTGTTAAGTGTCAAATAATGTTGAAACATCATCATTTATAGTGTTTTGTGCTCTACTGTCACTTTAAATGCTTTTGGGAGACTCAGCAAAAGTTTTCAAAGCATTTGTATGTGGTCTCTGGTAAATTTTTGTTCTATTTTTTCAATTACGGCATTGCCCGGATTTGTGAGTGATCCGTAAAATCTTATTAGCAAAGGGTTTGGGTATCAGACTATCAGGGAGTAACTCGTAATTTATTTTTTTATGCCTTGTTTTTCTGTGTTGTGATGTTCACTGGTAGCAATGACACATAGCAGTTTGCTCTCAATGTTTTAGGGGAGGGGGATTAGCAAAGCTAAATAGGATCTACTCTTCAGTTAGGGCACATGAGGTTCTTAATTAGGTGTTCTAAGTTAGGGGACTGACGTAAAAAGGCTGTGGGAGATTTTTCGACCCAAGTTACACGTTGATGTAAATAATTCATTCAAATTATGTCACTCAGCTAAATCCATAAACCATGCTATCCGCTGTAGCTGTAAAGGGGCCACCAAAACCATTGCCGCGCTCGCAATTAACACAACGGCTATGAAGCCGCCATAGGAACCAATGAGAACGGCAAAAGGGCTAATTAACTGCCGGGTACAGCCTTTAGAAAAAGGCTTTTACAATTTGACTGTGTTGAAACGGAGCAAGTCATCATGCAGGTCTCAAGAGTTTGGAGGGTTTTGGAGCAAGAGAAAGAGACAAGGAGTTTTTTTTTTCCTATTCTTTGCATTCTCTTAAGATAAATTATTTCACACTTAGTTACATAGTTACAAAGTTACATAGTAATTAAGGTTGAAAAAAGACTTTCAGTCCATCAAGTTCAACATTTTAAGATCTCCTCTGATCTGCAATATGCAGATTAGTTAATAATTAATTAGTTGACTAATTAATTAGTCAATTGTTAAATAATTATTAATCAACAATTTTTTTAAATTTATTTATATTAATTAATCCAGAGAAAGGCAAACAGAAAAAAAAACAAGCCAATCGTCTCAAAGGGAAACAAATGAATTCCTTCCTGACCCCAGATACTGGTGATCAGATTTCTCCCTGGATCAATACACTCTCTCTAATAATCCAGGATAACCCTGAATTCCCTTCTTAATTAGCAATAAATCCAGTCCCCTTTTAAAGTTATCTATCAAATCCGCTGTCACCACCTTCCTTGCTAGAGAATTCCGCAGATTAACCACCCTTAATGGGGAGAACCATTTTCTTTCTTTAAGGTGGAATCTTTTTACTTCTAACCTCAAGGGGTGTCCTCTTGTCAGTTGAAAACCTCTTGGCACAAAAAGCTCCCTTGACAATTTTTTATACTGACCCTGGATGTTTTTATATAATGTAATCATATCTCCTCTTAGACACCTTTTTTCTAGAGAAAATAAGCCTAATTTGGTTAGTTTTTCTTCATAACTTAGTCCCTCCATTCCCCTAATTAGTTTTGTTGCACTCCTCTGTGCATTTTCCAGCTCTAAAATTTTCTTTTTGTGAAGTGGTGCCCAAAATTGTACTCCATATTCCAAATGAGGGCATACTAGAGATTTGTATAGTGGCAGAATTATATTTGCTTCCCTTGCTTCTATACCCTTTCTAGTACATGCTAATATTTTATTTGCCTTTGCCGCTGCTGCTTGGCTTTGAGCGCTGTTACCGAGGTGGTTGTCCACAAGTACTCCCAAATCTCTTTCAATATCTGATACCCCTATATTTGCTCCATTAAGATTATAAATTGCATGGCTATTTTTCCTTCCCAGATGCATAACTTTACATTTATTCGTATTAAATCTCATCGGCCATTTAGATGCCAATTCCTCAATTTTATGTAAATCCCTTTGGAGGGAAAGCACATCATTATGTGATTTGATTACCTTGCACAACTTTGTGTCATCAGCAACATTTTCCAGTCCCACCTCTAAGTCATTAATAAATATGTTAAAAAGGAGGGGACCTAATACTGAACAATGAGGAACCCCACTTACCACATTAGTCCAATCAGAGTATGTTCCATTTACAACCACCCTTTGCTTCCTGTCTTTTAGCCAGCTCTCAATCCATGAGCAGATATCTACTGCAATTCCTGTATCTCTTTGTTTTCACAATAGTCTCCCATGTGGTTCTGTAGAAAAATCCTTTGCAAAATCCAAAAAGACTACATCCACTGAGTTGCCCTGATCCAAGTTCCTACTAACCTCCTCATAGAAACTAATTAGATTGGTCTGACACGACCTATCCTTCTTAAATTCGTGTTTTCTGCTACCTATGATCTTGTTCAAATAGACATATTCTTGTATTCTGTCCCTTATTTACCCTTCTAAAAGCTTCCCAACTACAGATGTGAGGCTCACTGGTCTATAATTCCCCGGATATGCTCTTGATCCCTTCTTAAATATAGGTATCACCTCTGCTTTTCTCCAGTCATCCGGTAGAGACCCTGTTGTGAGTGAGTCTTGAAAGATTAGATATAATGGTTTGGCTATTACAGAACCCAGCTCCCTCAGTACCCTTGGATGTGTTCCATCAGGACCTGGGGCTTTATTAACATTTATTTTCTCCAATCTCTTTTGGATTTCTTCCTGCGTTAACCAATTATTTAGTGATGGTAGTGTAGCCCCATTATTTTGCGGTGTGTCCCAACCACTGGTATCTCCCTTGTGTTATTACAGAACCCAGTTCCCTCAGTAACCGTGGATGTATTCCATCAGGATCCGGGGCTTTATTAACATTTATTTTTTCCAACCTCTTTTGGAATACTTCCTGTGTTAACCAATTAGTTGGCAAAGGTAGTGTAGCCCCATTATGTTGCAGTGTCCCAACCACTGGTACCTCCCTTGTGTATACCGACGAAAATAACCTATTTAGCTCATCTGCCTTTTCTTGGTCACTAATTATCATATGGCCTGTGTCACATTGTAATGTTCCTATAGCTTCCTTCCTCGCCTTCTTCCCATTAATATATTTAAAAAATATTTTAGGGTTAGTCTTACTTTCCATTGCAACTGACTTCTCATTTTTATTTTAGCCAGTCTAATAGCCCTTTTGAAAGCCTTGTTGATTTCCTTATAGTCACATAAAGCTGCCTCTGTTCCCTCCTTCTTGAATAATTTAAATGCATGTTTTTTTTTCCTCATCATGATCTTTAAGTCATTGTTAAGCCACATGGGATATGATTTACTCCTATTCATTTTATTTCCACATGGTACATGCCGATGAGTATGTTTATTTAGTAAGGATTTGAATGTTGTCCATTTATTTTCAGTATTTTTCCCTGTAAGTTCTTTGTCCCAGTCTATATGTAGTATTGCTGCCCGAAGCCCATTAAATTTAGCAATTTTAAAATTCGGAGTTTTTGTTGGCCCCTTACAACTCTGTTTTTTGTATTCAATCTCAAATGATACTGTTTTGTGATCACTGTTCCCCAAGGGTTCCCCTATTTCAACAATTGATATTAAATCAATATTACTTGTGAAGACTAAATCCAAGATGGCCCCATTTCTAGTAGGTTCTTGTATTACCTGGGCCAGATAATGATCCCCGAGTGTACTCAAGAACCTGCTCCCCTTAGCTGAGCTGCTGGTCTCATTTATACAGTTTATTTCAGGGTAATTAAAGTCTCCCATTATTAGAACTTGCCCATGCTTAGCTGCATTTCCAATCTGTAACAATAATTGTATTTCCTCACTTTCAGCTATATTTGGGGGTTTATAGCATACTCCCACCAATATGCGTTTAGAATTTGCTCCTCCACTATTTAGCTCAACCCACAAAGATTCAATGATGCCGTTAGTGCCAGCATAAATATCTTCTCTGACTATAGGCTTAAATTCAGGCTTAACATACAGACAGATCCCTCCTCCTCTTTTACCATTTCCCCTATCTTTCCTAAATAGGTTATAACCATCCAGATTAACAGTCCAGTCATGAGATTCATCCCACCATGTTTCAGTAATGCCTATTAAGCCCCATTTTTCTTGCACTGCTAATATTTCTAGCTTGTCCATTTTCCCAGGCAAACTTCTTGCGTTAGCAAGCATGCACTTTATGTTGCTTTGGCTCTGCCATTGTGAAGTGCTTGCCACTGTATTTGAGGCCCCTATTAATACCTCCCTACTGTCTATTGTATCCCTCCCCCTTCTCCTCCCCCATGGGTAACTAATTCATCCCTTTCCCTCTCTACCCTATTTAAACCAAAACTTCTATATAGTTCCTCCCCCCCACCTACAAGTTTAAAAACTCCCCCAGCCGTTTTACCATCCTATCCCCTAGCACAAAAGGATCTGGGTGACAAATCTCCCTGTCTACCTTCCTAATAATAGAGTCCCCTACAACCAAAACATGTCTGTTGCTCTGCCTATTCTGCCCTCCCACTCCTCCAGTAGAACTGTTCTCCCGGCTGTTAGAGGGAACAGCTCTATCTGGCATTGCCATTCCTGAATGGACATCCCCAACAGTTTCACTCAATCTGGCAAATCTGTTAGTGTTTGCCAACTCAGAACTAGCCTGCCTCCTCCTGTTCCCCCTGATTCCACTTCTAACTGTAACCCAGCTACCTCCCTGGCCATCCTCACTAGCCCCAGCTCCTCCCTCCATACTAGGCCCAGCTAAACTGTGCTCCGTGAGCACCACCTCCCTTTCCAGTGGAGCAGTATCACTAAGTGCTGCAATTCTCCTCTCCAGATCTTCAATTTGAGCTTCCAGAATGGCAACATGCTCACACCTGTCACAGAGGTATGGACCCTGGATCATCTGTTCCAGTAGTGCATACATTTGGCAGGTATGTACACTGAGTGAGGTTGCCACAGGACTGACTCATGATTATCAGTTACAAAAATACAGTGAGAAAACAAATCAATGTATTTGTATACAGATTGCTTTTCTACACCTTAACCCAAACAAAACAGAAAAAAGTATATATACGTTTGTTTACTGTTTTTTCTTATAATACCCCTTTCCTTTGGATTTTCTCCTTTTATTCAATCTCCTACACACTAACTACACTTACACTAGAAATGATTGCAAGCTCCCAAGCTCGCTCTTCCCTTGTCTAAATAGACCCCGCCTACTCGCCTGTACAATGATAAATGAGCACAAGACAGAAAACACTGCACTGCCTCACAGAACTGATTCAGCAGAACACGAAAAAATGCACACAGATAAACCTTTACACAGGCCAAGCCACACCCACTCTCACCTGGACCCGGATTACAGCCCACAGAAAGAAAACACTGCACCGATTTACGGAATTGATTCAAACAGAACCTCACACAATTCCACACAGATATAACTTACACAGGCCAAGCCACACCCACTCTCACATGTATCACTGATTACAGCACAGGATAGAAAACACTGCACCGATTTACAGAATTGATTCAAACAGAACCTCACACAAATGCATACAGATATAACTTACACAGGCCAAGCCACACCCACTCTCACCTGTATCACTGATTACCGCACAGGACAGAAAACACTGCACTGATTTACAGAACCTATTGAAACAGAACCTCACACAAATGCACACAGATATAACTTACACAGATCAAGCCACACCCACTCTCACATGTATCACTGATTACAGCACAGGACAGAAAACACTGCACCGATTTACAGAATTGATTCAAACAGAACCTCACACAAATGCATACAGATATAACTTACACAGGCCAAGCCACACCCACTCTCACCTGTATCACTGATTACAGCACAGGACAGAAAACACTGCACTGATTTACAGAACCTATTCAAACAGAACCTCACACAAATGCACACAGATATAACTTACACAGATCAAGCCACACCCACTCTCACCTGTATCACTGATTACAGCACAGGACAGAAAACACTGCACTGATTTACATAACCTATTCAAACAGAACCTCACACAAATGCACACAGATATAACTTACACAGATCAAGCCACACCCACTCTCACCTGTATCACTGATTACAGCACAGGACAGAAAACACTGCACTGATTTACAGAACTGATCCAAAAAGGGGTTCTGCTTTTCAGTAAAGTATAGTTGATTTTCCTTATATTTTGTGATAGAATTGAAATATTCTATATAATTTTATAGAATTGACACAAACCAAAAAGACTATGGGAAAACATAAATCCGGATATGGTTACCAATTCATACTTTTTCTGCTTGTGCCCATTTTATTGATTGATTTGGTAAATTAGGTTTATTCAATTCTCCCTGTGAAGGGCACAAGTGAGCTAAAAGAGGTCGCTCTCTGAGTAGATAACTAGACCTAGAGAACAAACCTACTTAGGTATTGTTAGTTCTCAGATTTTTTTTTGTGTTTGCAAATAACCCTTAGGAGTTTTTCCCATCCTAAGGGTGATAGGGGGAACCAGACATAAACTCCTTGCTCACTGTGCCTTAGGGAGTAAAGCTGCACTTCACTGATGAGGCCCACAGAGGCCGAAACGCATCTGGGTTTGCTGTTTCTCCTGTTTAGGGTAGAATTGCCTGGTATTTTCTGGGCTGGGTCAATCTTTTGAGTGGGACAGGACTGATATACTACAGGATATTTCTCCCTGGAAAGGGCACAAGTGAGCTAAAAGAGCTACTCTCTGAGTAGGTAACCAGACTTAGAGAACAAAACTACTTACTCAGATTGACCACCTCTGATTTCTTTTTTGTTTATTCAATATTTGCAAGTGGATTTACCTTACAAAGGCTGATAAATTGCAGAGTGCACTAATTGTGCCCAAGTGAGAGGGGTGGGGCTTGACTGTCAAACTAGTATAAAAGGTTTGTGAGCTGTTTTGGGGACTGTTTGCAAGTGGATTTACCTTACAAGTAAAAGCTGATAAATTGCAGAGTGCACTAATTGTGTCCAGGTGAGAGGGGTGTGGCTTGACTGTTAAACTAATATAAAAGGTTTGTGAGCTGTTTTGGGGCTGTTCGCAAGTGGATTTTCCTTGCAAGTAACGGCTAATAAATTGCAGAGTGCACTCATTGTGTCCAGGGGAGAAGGCAGAAGTTAATATAAACAGGAGAAGGGGCAAACTTGTGAGCTTGCAAACATTTTCAGTATCAAGTGCAATTCTAGTAAAAGCATAGGAGTTTAATTAAAAGGAGGGACTTCAAAGAAAAGGGAGGGCAGATTTATAGTGCAAAGGAGGAAAACTTGTACAAATATATTATTTTATATTCTTTATTTTTCCCACTGAAATTTTGTAGACAATAAATAATAATTATAAGTCAGTCCAGTGGCAACCTCATTCAGTGTACAATCTGTCATAAATATGTATTATTGGAACTTCTCTGGAAGCTCAAATTGGAGATCTGGAGAGGAGAATTGCAGCAGTTAGTAATATTGCTCCACTGGAAAGGGGGTTGGTGCTCACTGAGCACAGTTAAGCTGGGCCTAGCATGGAGGGTGGAGCTGGGGCTAGTGAGGATGTCCAGGGAGGTAGCTGGGTTACAGTTAGAAGGGGAATCAGGGAGAACAGGAGGAGGCAGGCCAGTTCTGAGTTGGCAAGCACCAACAGATTTGCCAGATTGAGTGAAACTGTTGGGGATGTCCATTTAGGAATGGCAATTCCAGATAGAGCTGTTCCCTCTAACAGCCGGGAGAACAGTTCTACTGGAGGAGAGAGAGAGGGCAGAATAGGCAGAGCAACAGACATGTTTTGGTGGTAGGGGACTCTATTATTAGGAAGGTAGACAGAGTAATTTGTCACCCAGATCCCAGCAATCGAACAGTTTGCTGTCTCCCTGGTGCTTGGGTTTGGCATGTTGTGGATCGGGTGGATACATTATTGGGAGGGGCTGGTAATGAACCGGAGGTCTTGGTACATATTGGTACCAATGAGAAAGTTAGTGGAAGATGGAGTGTCCTAAAGAATGATTTTAGAGAACTAGGTAATAAGCTGAAGGCAAGGACCTCCAAGGTAGTATTTTCTGAGATACTACCAGTGCCATGTGCTAGCCCAGGGAGGCAGAAGGAGCTTAGGGAGGTTAATGCGTGGCTAAAGATGTGGTGGACTAAGGAGGGTTTTGGGTTTTTAGAGCACTGGGCTTACTTGTCATTTCGGTACAATCTCTACAGTAAGGATGGATTGCACCTTAATGATGAGGGAGCTTTTGTGCTAGGGGATAGGATGGTAAGAAGGCTGGAGGAGATTTTAAACTAGTAGGTCGGTGGGAGGGACTAGATATAAGCAATGTGGTAGAAAGTGTAGAGTGTATAAGGGATGAATTAACAACTCATAGGGGAGGAGATGGGGGAGGGGTAGTATAGTCAATAGGGAGGTAGTACTAAGTAACTCAAGGACAGTGGCAGGCACTTCAGAACTAAAGGCTCATAACATAAGGTGTATGCTTGCTAATGCCAGAAGTTTGCCAGGAAAAATGAAAGAGTTAGAATTATTAGCAATTAATGAAAAATGGGATTTAATAGGCATTACCGAAATGCGGTGGGATGAATCTCATGACTGGACTGTTAATCTGGATGGTTATAACCTATTTAGGAAAGATAGAGGCAATGGTAAAAGAGGAGGAGGGATTTGTTTGTATGTTAAGTCTGAATTTAAGCCTATAGTCAGAGAAGATATTTATGGTGGACCAAGTGATAAAGTTGAATGGTTGTGGGTAGAGTTAAATAGCGGAGCAGCAAATTCCAAAATAATATTAGTAGGAGTATGCTATAAACCCCCAAATAAAGCTGAAAGTGAGGAAATACAAGTATTGTTAAGGATTGGAAATGCAGCTAAGCATGGGCAAGTTCTAATAATGGGAGATTTTTATTACCCTGAAATAAACTGGATAAATGAGACAAGCAGTTCAGCTAAGGGGAGCAGATTCTTGAGTACACTCAGGGATCATTATCTGGCCCAGGTTATACAAGAGCCTACTAGAAATGAAGCTATCTTAGATTGAGTCATCACAAATAATATTGATAGTATCAAATGTTGGAATAGGGCAACCTTTGGGAAACAGTGATCACAACACAGTCTAATTTGAGATTGAATAAAAAAAAACTAGATTTAAAGGGACCGACAAAAACTTTTAATTTGAAAAGGGCAGATTTTAACTGTCTAAGGGCAGCAATACAAAGTAAAGACTGGGACAGAGAACTGATAAAACTGAACATAAATGGACAACATTTAAATCCTTACTAAATATACATACACATCGGCATATACCATGTGGAAATAAAAGTAGAAGAAGTAAAACACAACCCATGTGGCTTAACAATTACAGATTAAGATAAGGAGTAAAAAACAAGCATTTAAATTATACAAACAAGAGG
This sequence comes from Discoglossus pictus, assembly GCA_027410445.1. NCBI lineage: Eukaryota > Metazoa > Chordata > Amphibia > Anura > Alytidae > Discoglossus > Discoglossus pictus. The sequence goes on along the minus strand of CM050166.1, from coordinate 258,353,273 downwards.
GGACAGAGACTGCTTTATGGGAGTACAAGGAAATTAACAAGGCTTGCAAAAGCGCTATTAGACTGGCTAAAATAGAAAATGAACACAATAATTGCAAAAGAGAGTAAGACTAACCCTAAAATATATTTTAAGTATATTAATGGGAAGAAGGTGAGGAAGGAAGCTATGGGAACATTACAATGTGAAACAGGCCATCTAAAAATTAGTGACCAGCAAAAGGCAGATGAGCAAAAAAGGTTCTTTTCTTCGGTTTACACAAGGGGCTACACTACCTTTGCCAACTAATTGGTTAACACAGGAGGTAATCCAAAAGAGGTTTGAAAAAATAAATTTTAATAAAGCCCCGGGTCCTAATGGAATACATCCACGGGTACTGAGGGAACTGGGATCTGTAATAGCCAAACCATTACCGTATATACTCGAGTATAAGCCGTCCCCAGTATAAGCCGAGGCACCTATGTTACCACAAAATACTGGGTAAAATGAGTGACTTGAGTATAAGCCGAGGGTGGGAAATGTGCTTCCCCCTGTGTCCCCCCTCTCTCTCCCGTGTCTCTTCTCCCCTCTCCCTTCCCTGTGTCTCTTCCCCACTCCCTTATCACCTTTCTCAACCCCCCTCCTCATTCTCAAACCTCCCTCCTCAACCCCACTCCTCATCCTCAACCTCCCTCCTCATCCTCAACCCCCTCATACTCAACCCCCTCATCCTCAACACCCCATCCTCAACCTCAACCCCCCTCCATTACCTCAACCCCCCTCCTCATCCTCCCTCCTCATCCTAAACCTCCCTCCACATCCTCAACCCCCTCTTCAACCTCCCTTCTCACCCTCAACCCCCTCATCATCCTCCCTCCTCATCCTCCCCCCTCAACCCCCCATCCTCATCCTCAACCCCCCATCCTCATCCTCAACCCCCCATCCTCAACCCCCTCCTCACCCCCCATCAACCTCAACCCCCCTCCTCCTCATCAACCCCCTCCTCAACTCCCCATCCTCAACCCCCATCCTCAACCCCCCATCCTCATCCTCAACCCCACATCCTCATCCCCCTCCTCACCCCCCTAAACCTCAACCCCCTCCTCAACCTCAACCTCCCTCCTCCTCATCAACCCCCCTCCTCACCCCCCTCAACCTCAACCCCCCTCCTCAACCTCAACCTCCCTCCTCCTCATTAACTCCCTACTCAACCCCCCATCCTCAACCTCCCATCCTCACCCCCCCCTCAACCTCAACCCCCTAGTCAACCTCCCTCTTCTTCATCAACCCCCTCCTCACCCCCCCTCAACCTCAGCCCCCCTCCTCCTCATCAGCACCCTCCTCAACCCCCTCCTCACTTTCTCCCCTCTAAATACCTCCCCCTCACTTACCTGCTTCTTCTCCGGCCTCTGCTCCGTCTTGACCCCGGCCCGCATGTGACGTCACATGCGCGCCGCGTCATTAGAATATACCGGGTGCCGTCATTAGCATATACCGGGTGTAACATGCGCGCCCGGGTCAAGACGGAGCAGAGGCCTGAGAAGAAGCAGGTAGTGAGCAGTGGGTTGAGGAGGGGGTTGATGAGGAGAAGGGGGGTTGAGGATGAGGAGGGGGGAAGGAAAAAGACACAGGGGGGTAGAGAGACACGGGGGGGGTTAGAGAGACATGGGGGGTTAGAGAGACACGAGGGGGTTTATCGAGACACGGGGGGGGGTGGTTAGAGAGACACTAGGGGGAGTGACTCGAGTATAAGCCAAAGGGGGCCCTTTTTAGCCTTAAAAAAAGGGCTGAAAAACTCGGCTTACACTCGAGTATATACAGTATATTTAATTTTTCAAGATTCACTCAACACAGGGTCTCTACCAGATGACTGGAGAAAAGCAGATGTGATACCTGGGATACCAGGGAGCAAGAGCAAATCAGTGGAATTATAGACCAGTGAGCTTCACTTCTGTAGTTAAGGGTTAATAAGGGATATTATACAAGAATATATCTATTTGAACAGGATTATAATTAGGATTCAACATGAATTTATGAGGGATAGGTCATGTCAAACAAATCTAATTAGTTTCTATGAGGAGGTTAGTAGGAACCTGGATCAAGGCAACTCAGTGGATGTAGTCTTTTTGGATTTTGCAAAGGCTTTTGATACAGTGCCACATGGGAGACTATTGTGCAAACTAAGAGATGCAGGAATTGCAGTAAATATCTGCTCATGGATTGAGAGCTGTCTAAAAGAAAGGAAGCAAAGGGTTGTGGTAAATGGAACATACTCTGATTAGACTAATGTGGTAAGTGGGGTTCCTCAAAGTTCAGTATTAGGTCCACTCCTCTTTAACATATTTATTAATGACTTAGAGGTAGGATTGGAGTGTGGTGTCTCCATTTTCGCTGATGACATGAAGTTGTGCAAGGTAATTAAATCAGATAATGATGTGCTTTCCCTCCAAAGGGATTTACATAAAATTGAGGAATGGGCATCTAAATGGCAGATGAGATTTAATACGAATAAATGTGAAGTTATGCATCTGGGAAGGAAAAATAGCCATGCAATTTATAATCGTAATGGAGCAAATATAGGTGTATCATATATTGAAAGGGATTTGGGAGTGCTTGTGGACAACCACCTAAGGTAACAGTGCTCAAAGCGAAGCAGCAACTGCAAAGGCAAATAAAATATTAGCATATATTAAGAAGGATATGGAAGCAAGGGAAGCAAATATAATTCTTCTACTATACAAATCTCTAGTACGCCCTCATTTGGAATATGGAGTACAATTTTGGGCACCGCTTCATAAAAAGGAATTTTTAGAGCTGGAAAAAGTACAGAGGAGGGCAACAAAACTAATAAGGGGAATGGAGGGGCTAAGTTATGAAGAAAGACTAACCAAATTAAACTTATTTTCTCTAGAAAAAAGGCGTCTAAGAGGAGACATGATTACCTTATATAAATACATCCAGGGTCAGTATAAAGATTTGTGAAGGGAGCTTTTTGTGCCAAGAGGTTTTCAACTGACAAGAGGACATCCCTTGAGGTTAGAAGTAAAAAGATTCCACCTTAAAGAAAGAAAAGGGTTCTTCACAGTAAGAGTGGTTAATCTGTGGAATTCTTTACCAGAGGAGGTGGTGACAGCGGATACGATAGATAACTTTAAACAGAGACTGGATTTATTTCTAATTAAAAAGGTAATTCAGCATTATCATGGATAATTAGAGAGACAGTATTGATCCAGGGAGAAATACGATCACCAGTATCTGTGGTAAGGAAGGAATTATTATTTTTATTTTTTTTCCCTTTGAGACGATTGGCTAAGTCTCGCTTGGGTTTTTGTTTCTGTTTGCCTTCCTCTGGATTAATTAATAATTAAAAATTAAATACTTTTTTTAAATAAATAAATAATTTATTAATAATTAATCCGCATATTGCTGATCAGAGGAGATCTTAAAAGGTTGAACTTGATGGACTGAAAGTCTTTTTTCAACCTTAAATACTATGGCCCTCATTCAATTGCAATTTGGCCAATTGAATAGGGCTCTAAATAAGCACATAGCATATTATTTTAAATAAGTTTTTAGTTAGTGAAAACCTGGCTTTTGGATAGATGCTTATTTTCTGTACTAATGTACGGTGGAGGGCTTCTATCGCTCTTTTGCCCACTATATTATAAATGATGGTTGTGGTGAACTACCTACTCATAATTTCCACAACACAGGCTGAGATCCTGCTCCGTGCTGATGATAGCTAGTAAGCTTGAAATAGCTGTACATGGATTGGATACTCAGCCTGTGTTTATTCCAACCATGGCTTTGATTTAAAGCTGTGTAATACAGCATGCATAAGCATGAAGGAAGCCATGCTTAATAATGACTACGGAATGAAGACCGAGGCATTTGTGGGCACATTTCTGTGTCCCAGCTTAACTTCCCAAAATGCGCTGTTTTTCTCGGAACTCTGAGAGGGCCTCATTCTATTATCGGCCGTAAAACGGCCGCAGGGATCTCCCCTTACGGCCGGCCGTATATCTTGCAACCGGCCGTAAGATCAGAAAACTTAAAACGCAAAAATAAATTCAAGACGGCACTGTACAGCTCTGTAAATGCTAGGGATCATATTGGGGGACATGAGGATTAATAGCAACCCCATCTCAAGCTTGCACATCAGCCCAAATCCGAGTTTACATTAACTGTTTATTTTCCGGCCGCAGCGTGGGCGGGTCTGAGGTGCTCCGAGCCCTCGGGACTTTTTCCATGGATTTTTGACATAAATTAAAAAATAATTTATTTACGGATTTGAGTGTAGGGGAATGTTGTGCTATTTTTGCTAACACCTACAATCACTTTATAGTCTCCTCAGAGTGCAGGATGGCTTTATTTCGGCTTTATAATGTGCTTAATTGGTGCTAGCGGGACCTTTTTCCTGCAAGTAAGCTGCGGCTCGGTTTTAGCCTTGCAGAGAGGGTTCCCGGAGCAATTGAATAGCAACCGGGCTTTTCTTGCGGCCAAAACTCTTGCGGCCTTTTTAGATCAAAGGCTTTCCTCCGGCGCAAGCGGCCGCAAGGGATAGCAAGGCGCCGGCCGCAAGCCTGCCGGAATCCCCGGCCGGAGGGGAATAGAATTGCCGAATAGCTTGCGGCCGGTCCTTGTGGCCCCGCATCTCCTACGGCCGATGATAGAATGAGGCCCATAGTAATTAAGGTTAAAAAAAGACTTTCAGTCCATCAAGTTCAACCTTTTAAGATCTCCTCTGATCTGCAATATGCAGATTAAATATTAGTTAATTAATTGTTAATTAATTATTAATCAATAATTGTTTTTTTTTTTTTTTTTTTTTTTATTATTAATCCAGAGGAAGGCAAACAGAAAAAAAAAAACCCAAGTAAAACTTAGCCAATCATTTCAAAGGAAGAAAAAAATCCTTCCTGACCCCAGATACTGGCAATCAGATTTCTCCCTGGATCAATATTTTCTCTCTAATTATCCATGATAACCCTGAATTTCCATTTTAATTAGAAATAAATGCAGCCCCCTTTTAAAGTTATCTATCGAATCCGCTGTCAGCACCTTACTTGGTAGAGAATTCCACAGATAAACCACCCTTACTGTGAAGAACCCTTTTTCTTTCTTTAAGGTGGAATCTTTTTACTTCTAAACTCAAGGGATGTTCTCTTGTCAGTTGAAAACCTCTTAGCACAAAAAGCTCTCTTGACAAATCTTTATACTGACCCTGGATGTATTTATATAAGGTAATCATATCTCCTCCTTTACTCCTTTTTCCTAGAGAAATTAAGTTTAATTTGGTTAGTCTTTCTTCATAACTTAGCCCCTTCATTCCCCTTATTAGTTTTGTTGCCCTCCTCTGTACATTTTCAAGCTGTAAAATGGACTTTTTATGAAGTGGTGCCCAAATTTGTACTCCATATTTTTAATGAGGGCGTACTAGAGATTTGTAAAGTGGCAGAATTATATTTGCTTCCCTAGCTTCTATACCCTTCTTAATACATGCTAATATTTTATTTGCCTTTACAGCTGCTGCTGCTTGGCTTTGAGCACTGTTACCTAGATGGTTGTCCACAAGCACTCCCAAATCCCTTTCAATACATGAAACACCTAGATTTGCTCCAATAAGATTATAAATTGCATGGCTATTTTTCCTTCCCAGATGCATAACTTTACATTTATTCATATTAAATCTCATCTGCCATTTAGATGCCCATTGCTCAATTTTAGGTAAATCCCTTTGAAGGGAAAGCACATCATTATCTGATTTAATTACCTTGCACAACTTTGCGTCATCAGCGAAAATGGAGACACTACTTTCCAGTCCCACCTGTAAGTCATTAATAAATATGTTAACAAGGAGAGGACCTAATACTAAACTCTGAGGAACCCACTTACCACATTAGTCCAAACGGAGTATGTTTCATTTACAAAAACCCTTTGCTTCCTGTCTTTTAGCCAGCTCTCAATCCATGAGCAGATATTTACTGCAATTCCTGTATTCCTTAGTTTGCACAATAGTCTCCCATGTGGCACTGTATCAAAAGCCTTTGCAAAATCCAAAAACACTACATCCACTGAGTTGCCTTGATCGAGGTTCCTACTAACCTCCTCATATAAACTAATTAGATTTGTTTGACATGACTCCATGTTGACTCACTGGTCTATAATTCCCCGGATTTGCTCTTGCTCCCTTTTTAAATATAGGTATCACATCTGCTTTTCTTTAGTCATCTGGTAGAGACCCTGTGTTGAGTGAATCTTGAAAAATTAAATATAATGATTTGGCTATTACAGAACCCAGTTCCCTCAGTACCCGTGGATGTATTCCATCAGGATCCAGGGCTTTAATAACATTTATTTTTTCCAACCTCTTTTGGAATACTTCCTGTGTTAACCAATTAGTTGGCAAAGGTAGTGTAGCCCCATTATGCTGCAGTGTCCCAACCACTGGTACTTCTCTTGTGTATACCGAAGAAAAGAATCTATTTAGCTCATCTGCCTTTTCGTGGTCACTAATTTTCATATGGCCTGTTTCACATTGTAATGTTTCTATAGCTTCCTTCCTGGCCTTCTTCCCATTAATATACTTAAAACATATTTTAGGGTTAGTCTTACTCTCTTTTGCAATTCATTTTTCATTTTCTGTTTTAACCAGTCTAATCGCAATTGTTGATTTACTTGTATTCCCGTAAAGCAGTCTCTGTCCCCTCTTGTTTGTATAATTTAAATGCTTGTTTTTTTACTCTTGATCTTTAAATGATTATTAAGCCACATTGGATGGGATTTATTCCTTTTACTTTTATTCCCACATGGTATATGCCGATGTATATGTATATGTAGTAAGGATTTAAATGTTGTCCATTTATGTTCAGTGTTTTTTCCTATCAGTTCTCTGTCCCAGTCTATACTTTGTATTGCTGCCCTTAGACCTTTAAAATTTGCCCTTTTAAAATTAGGAGTTTTTGTTGGCCCCTTAAAAATTTGTTTTTTTAATTCAATGAGATTGTATTGTGATCACTGTTTCCCAAAGGTTGCCCTTATTCAGATTTGATACCATATCAATATTATTTATGATTACTAAATCCAAGATAGCTCCGTTTCTAGTAGGCTCTTGTATAACCTGGGCCAGATAATGATCCCTGAGTGTACTCAAGAACCTGCTCCCCTTAGCTAAACTGCTAGTCTCATTTATCCAATTTATTCCAGGGTAATTCAAATCTCCCATTATTAGAACTTGCCCATGCTTAGCTGCATTTCCAATATGTAACAATAATTGCACTTCCTCACTTTCAGCTATATTTGGGGGTTTATAGCATACGCCTACTAATATTCTTTTGGAATTTGCTGCTCCGCTATTTAACTCTACCCACAAACATTCAACTTTATCACTAGGTCCACCGTAAATATATTCTCTGACTATAGGCTTAAATTCATGCTTAATATACAAACAAATCCCTCCTTCTCTTTTACCATTGCCTCTATCTTTCCTAAATAGGTTGTAACCATCCAGATTAACAGTCCAGTCATGAGATTCATCCCACCACATTTCGGTAATGCCTATTAAATCCCATTTTTCATTAACTGCTAATCATTCTAACTCTCCCATTTTTCCTGGCAAGCTTCTGGCATTAGCAAGCATACACCTTATGTTATGAGTCTGTAGTTCTGAAGTGCCTGCCACTGTAGTTGAGTTACTTAGTACTACCTCCCTATTGACTATACTACCCCTCCCCCATCTCCTCCCCTATGAGTTGTTAATTCATCCCTTTTATCCGCTACACTTTCTACCACATTGCTTATATCTAGTCCCTCCCCCCCACCTACTAGTTTAAAATCCCCTAGCACAAACGCTCCCTCATCATTAAGGTGCAATCCATCCCTACTGTAGAAATTGTACCAAAGTGAGAAGTCAGCCCAGTGCTCTAAAAACCCAAACCCCTCTTTAGTGCACCACATCTTTAGCCACGCATTAACCTCCCTAAGCTCCTTCTGCCTCCCTGGGCTAGCACATGACACTGGTAGTATCTCAGAAAATACTACCTTGGAGGTCCTTGCCTTCAACTTATTACCTAGTTCTCTAAAATCATTCTTTAGGACACTCCATCTTCCACTAACTTTCTCATTGGTACCAATATGTACCAAGACCGCCGGTTCTTTTCCATCCCCTCCCAATAAATTGTCTACCTGATCCACAATATGACGAACCCGAGCACCCAGGAGACAGCAAACTTTTCGATTGCTGGGATCTGGGTGACTAATCACCCTGTCTACCTTCCTAATAATAGAGTCCCCTACAACCAAAACCTGCCATTCCTGAATGGACATCCCCAACAGTTTCACTCAATCTGGCAAATACGTTGGTGTTTGCCAACTCAGAACTGGCCTCCTCCTGTTCCCCCTGATTCCCTTTCTAACTGTAACCCAGCTACCTCCCTGGACATCCTCACTAGCCCCAACTCCACCCTCCATGCTAGGCTCAGATACACTGTACTCAGTGAGCATCAACCCCCTTTCCAGTGGAGCAATATCACTAAGTGCTGTAATTCTCCTCTCCAGATCTCCAATTTGAGCTTCCAGAGAGGCAACATGCTCACACCTCTCACAGAGGTATGGACCCTGGATCATCTGTTCCAGTATTGCATACATATGACAGGATGTACAGTGAGTGAGGTTGCTACTGGACTGACTCATAATTATTATTATTATTGTCTACAAAATTTCAGTGGGAAAAATAAAGAATATAAAATAATATATTTGGAAAAAGTTTTCCTCCTTTGCACTATAAATCTGCCCTCTCTTTTCTTTGAAATCCCTCCTTTTATTGAAACTCCTATGCTTTTACTAGAATTGCACTTGATACTGAAAATGTTCGCAAGCTCACAAGTTTGTCCCTTCTCCTGTTTATATTAAATTCTGCCTTATCACCTGGGCACAATTAGTGCACTCTGCAATTTATCAGCCTTTACTTGTAAGGTAAATCCACTTGCAAACAGCACCAAACAGCTCACAAACCATTTATACCATTTTAACTGTCAAGCCACACCCCTTTCACCTGGGCACAATTAGCGCACTCTGCAATTTATCAGCCTTTACTTGTAAGGTAAATCCACTTGCAAATATATATAGTTTTTTTATCTTGTCCTATTATTATCAATAAACATTGTTTTGCACAAGGTGTATTACATAGTTACATAGTTACATAGGGCCTCATTCAATTGCGATTTGGTCAATTGAATAGGGCTCTAAAAAGGCACATAGCCTATTTATTTTAAAGAAGTTTTCAGTTAGTGAAAACCTTGCTTTTGGATAGATGTTTACTAACTAAAAACTTCTTTAAAAAAAATATGTTATGTGCTTATTTAGAGCCCTATTCAATTGGCAAAATTGCAAATTAAATGAGGGCCATAGTATTTAAGGTTGAAAAAAGACTTTCAGTCCATCAAGTTCAACCTTTTAAGATCTCCTTTGATCTGCAATATGCGGATTAACTATTAATTCATTAGTTGTTAATTAATTATTAATCAATTATTTAATGTTTTTTTTTGTTTGTTTGTTTTTTTATTATTATTAATTAGTCCAGAAGAAGGCAAATAGAAAAAAACAAAAAAAAAACAAGCGAGACTTAGCCAATTGTCTAAAGGGGAAATGTTAAAAATTTGGATCATTACTGTCTCTCTAATTATCCATGATAACCCTGAATATCCTTTTTAATTAGAAATAAATCTAGTCCCCTTTTAAAGTTATCTATCGAATCCGCTGTCACCACCTCCTCTGGTAGAGAATTCCACAGATTAACCACCCTTACTGCGAAGAACCCTTTTCTTTCTTTGAGGTGGAATCTTTTTACTTCTAACCTCAAGGGATGTCCTCTTGTCAGTTGAAAACCTCTTGGCACAAAAAGCTCCCCCGACAAATCTTTATACTGACCCTGGATGTATTTATATAAGGTAATCATATCTCCTCTTAGACGCCTTTTTTTCTAGAGAAAATAAGTTTAATTTGGTTAGTCTTTCTTCATAACTTAGCCCCTCCATTCCCCTTATTAGTTTGGTTGCCCTTCTCTGTACCTTTTCCAGCTCTAAAATGTCCTTTTTATGAAGTGGTGCCCAAAATTGTACTCCATATTCCAAATGAGGGCGTACTAGAGATTTGTATAGTGGCAGAATTATATTTGCTTCCCTGGCTTCTATACCCTTCTTAATACATGCTAATATTTTATTTGCCTTTGCAGCTGCTGCTTGGCTTTGAGCACTGTTACCTAGGTGGTTGTCCACAAGCACTCCCAAATCCCTTTCAATATCTGATACACCTAGATTTGCTCCATTAAGATTATAAATTGCATGGCTATTTTTCCTTCCCAGATGCATAACCTTACATTTATTCGTATTAAATCTCATCTGCCATTTAGATGCCCATTCCTCAATTTTATGTAAATCCCCTTGGAGGGAAAGCACATCATTTTCTGATTTAATTACCTTGTACAACTTTGTGTCATCAGCGAAAATGGAGACCCCACACTCCAATCCTACCTCTAAGTCATTAATAAATATGTTAAAAAGGAGAGGACCTAATACTGAACCCTGAGGAACCCCACTTACCACATTAGTCCAATCAGAGTATGTTCCATTTACAACAACCCTTTGCTTCCTGTCTTTTAGCCAGCTCTCAATCCATGAGCAGATATTTACTGCAATTCCTGTATCCCTTAGTTTGCCCAATAGTCTCCCATGTGGAACTGTATCAAAAGCCTTTGCAAAATCCAAAAGGACTACATCCACTGAGTTGCCTTGATCCAGGTTCCTACTAACCTCCTCATAGAAACTAATTAGATTTGTTTGACATGACCTATCCCTCATAAACCCATGTTGACTCCTACTTATAATCCTGTTCAAATAGACATATTCTTGTATATTATCCCTTATTAACCCTTCTAAAATCTTCCGCACTACAGTAGTGTATTTGTGTCTATAAATTGCTGTTCAGCTGATTTCTACACTTTGTAATTAGAGATGTCGCGAATACTTTTTTCGGCGAACATAGCATGTTCGCGTTCGCGGCGAACTGCGAACATATGCGAGATTCGACCCGCCCCCAATACTTTATCATTGAGCAAACTTTGACCCTGCATGTCACAGTCAGCAGACACATTCCAGCCAATCAGCAGCATACACTCCCTTCCACACCCTTCAACCTCATGGACAGCAGCCATTTTGGAATCAGAACTAAGTTGCAGGCTTACTGAGAGGAGGTAGACTGTAGGTGATACTGCATCAATAGGGAAAACCATAGCTAGGCAAGTTTATTCAGTGTCCAGTGCAGTGCTGAAGGACTCATCAGATCTCTGCTGTAAACACAGCACCCCAAAAAGCCCTTTTTAGGGCTATAACATCATTTTTTTTTCATTTTTTTTCTGTGTAATCTAACTTCATTTGCCTGTCTCCCTGCTAGCCCCTGCTTGTATTCTGTGTAATCTAACTTCATTTGCCTGTCTCCCTGCCAGCCCCTGCTTGTAAGTGTGTGTGTCAGGCTCACAGCTTATACTGTGTGTGCACAACGCATACAATATAATATTGTTAACTAGTTGTCTACTTTTAAAAAACCCAAACGTTTTTTTTAATTAAATCTAAGTGCATTTGCCTGACCGTCAATCAAAGTTCATTTGCTTGACCGCTACCCATAGTGTGTGTCCTGCTTTCAAGTACTGTGCCAAGTTCAACCAGTCTAGTTGGGGTACCAACAGTCCACATTTAAAAAAAACAAACTTTTTTTTTTTTTATTACATAGTGTGTGTCCTGCTTTCAAGTACTGTGCCAGAGAGCATGTTGTGTGCATGCTTGAGCTCCAAACAAATGGCTTTTTAGGGTCTTAGTCCCTCAAATACAATTTTTATTTTAACAACTTTCTGTTTATAAGCACTTTGTGCACGGTGTTGTTCATTTTTGGGAGTTTTTGTGGTATTTTTCTTAGTTTCATTTAAGTTTTAGTTTTCTGGGAGTCAGGCTCAGCTCTCTATCCCAGGAGAGTGAGCTGTCTCCTGGATACTTTGCCACACCCCTCCCTTAGCACTACACCTTCACTCCTGGAGCTTTGTTACTTTGACTTTTTTTCTTTTAAAAAGTTTATTAGGTTTTGTTGAAGTTTTGTTTGTTTGGTGTTGGGTTTTATGTTTTGGGGGAGAGAAGACAAGTAACATCTTTGTAGGCAGTGGGGGGGAAAACAATTAGATTTTTTGTTGTTAAGGCTTTTTTTTTTTAACATCTGACACAGAGACACAGAGGGGTTAAAAAGCCTCTGTGTTCTCTGTGTTGTTGCAATTAGTAACACCTTGCAACAGGCCATTAACCCTTCCACTGCCAAACATCATCTCTCTCTCTCCCTTAGTTTTTTGTCTCCCTTAGTTTTGTCTTTTTGTTTCTTTTTCACACTTTTATATTTAAAAAAAAAAAGAAAACAGTAGAAAATCATAAAACAAAAAATAAAAATAAATAAAACAAATAAACTAAAAAAAAAAGGGTCTAAACATGAGGGATAAGACCATTAAGAAGCCTCAGGGGTCAAAAGGGGGAATAATGGCCCCTGAAAATCCTAGCTGCAGCACTGCACAGCATAGGCCCCAGGCAGATAAGGCAGCCCCAGCTCCTGGTGGTTCTGCCAGCAGACCTACCCCTGTGGCTAATACCTGGTCACAGGTGGTTTCTGCTGGCCCCAGTAATACCACCGCTGGGGCTGAGGGGCAGATCACCAGGAAGCATGGGGTTAAATGTCAGATGTCTGGGGTCTACAGCATTGATATCTATCTGCGTGCTGCAGCTAATGTCATCAGCCCCTCTGTTATAGTAGCAGCCAGCAAAATGTTTGGGAAAGCAGTTTTTTTTACCCGTACTCTGGCTGCTGCACACATTCTTATACAGAGAGGCATCACAGTGGGGGGATTATATGTCCCAATAGAACCCCTGGAAGGGTTGGGCACAAAAGTAACACTCTCTAATGTGCCCCCCTTCCTACCAGACTCCCTCCTGCGCCCCCACCTGCTAACCCTAGGGGAAGTAAAAACACCATTTATTAAAATTCCCCTGGGGTGCAGAGAGAGAGCACTTCGTCATGTGCTCTCTTTCAAGAGGCAGGTACAAATGTGCCTGCCTCAGGGCGCAGAAAACATAGAGGGGTCTTTTGGGGTTCCATTTGAGGGGGTGCTGTACAGGATTTTTTACAGCACTACGGAGGTGCAGTGCTATCATTGCAAGGGGTTGGGGCATACACGTAGGAATTGCCCTAATGTAAAGCATCATGCCCCAGCCCCAGCAAATGGCACCTCCGTCAGTACGGCACCCATCCCCGCTGAGCCCATAACAGCGGGGACCTCAAGGGTCATAGCCCCCCCCACAGAGCTCAGGCAAGGAGGCCGTTCCTCAAGCCACCACCACGGCCTCCAAACCCCCTTCTTCCCCAAAAAAGCCATCTGTGTCTGTGGTCTCCAGCAAGACTGCAGACACGGGGAAAAAGGGGAAGAATGTCACCGGTCCTCCCAGTGTCACAGCTGAATCTCCCAAGTCCCAATCTGCCCCCACCATAATTACATCAGTTAGTGTGGGGGCACAGTGTAAGCAGAGGGATAATAAGCCCTCTGCAGGGGAGGCAGCTAGTGGCAGCTCCTCTTCCAGGAGTGACGTCCCCAGGAAGAGGAAGCATAAAACCAACAGGGAGGTTGCTGATAAGTGGGAAGTGCTCTATAGTGGAGCACCTCCCTCTAAAAGCAAGAAGAGGAACAAAACATCTCCTCCTCATCCGGTGACATTGTCTGGCCCGGTTATTAAGCTCAGCCAGCCGGTGCCAGACCACACATCTCTCTCTCCAGACCCTATAGGGGTTAATGTGGAAAAGGGTCTGGAGGAAAAGCAGGGGCAAGAGGGTCTCCCAAGTGAGGCAGGGGTAGACAAGAAAGATCAGGTTCTGCCTCTGGCCTTTGAGGGGGGACCCAACAAAGCCCCTGCTGAATGGGTAGTCAGTGTCCCTGAGGTGCTGAGCTTCAAGGGCACCAGTCAGTCTCCTCCTCCAGTGTCACTCTCTAGTGACGTACCTCGGGCTTTGTTAGAGCCCCAGGCCGAGTCACTACTGGAGGGGGGGAATATAGGCATGACCCCCATTCAGGACCCCATGGATTTGTCTGTCAGGGGGGATGTGGCACAAGGGGAAGTGGAAATGGGGGAGGGTGATAAAACAGGTTTTCCTGTTAACATCATGGGAGAGCCTGTCTACCCTCCTCAGCCGTCCACTGACCCTAACATCGGTGCCATCCAAGCTGAGCAAGCAGCGGTGGAACTGGCAGAGGAGGCATATAAAGCCTCCAAGGCTTCCATTAAGGAAGCCATGCCAGCCACTGCTGTCCAGCCAGCTACCCCTGAATGCACTCCTGAAGCTACAGGGGTGCAGCAGCAATCCAAGGGTCCATTATTTACCTTGAAGGGTGCTAAAGGGACTCCTTCTGTATCATCTAAGAGGGGGTCCCTGAGAATAAAGCTGAGGAAACTGACTCCAGCCGGGGAGGATGGAGTAAAAGCCCTCAGCCAAGAGGAGCCCAGGGGTGACCCACTAGAAGGAACATCAGATTCTGGGTGGGTTATCCCTGTCAAGGAAATAGATCTATTCCTTGAGAGCACCCTTCATGGACAAAAGAAAAGGAAGGTGCGGCTGGCCTTGGAGAGGTGGAAGAATATGTCGTTTATTCTCCACTCTCTCCAGCAATATCTAGTGGTCAGCACTAGGGCCAAGAATTCTGGGACTGCGGAGCATCTCCGCGTCCGGAAATTCTATAAAATGTGCGTGTCCTATCAGCAGTCTCAAGGGTCTGAGGAACGCACAATTCCTGACACGCAGTAATGGCTTTGCACATCAGCACGCTAAATACCAATGGCTGTCAAGACAGTTTCCGCAGGTTCCAGGTACTCTCCTATTTATATCAGGGAGGGTACTCTGTGAGCTTCCTGCAGGAAACTCACACCACTCCAGAGGCTGAGGCCTCGTGGCAACTGGAGTGGAGAGGCAGGGTCTTCTTCAGCCACTTCACATCGGCGTCATGTGGAGTGGTGACCCTGTTCTCAGAGTCTTTTCAGCCAGAGCTGCTGCTTGTGAAAGCTGTTATCCCAGGCCGTCTAATCCACCTCCGGGTCCGAGAGCAGGGTAGCATCATTAACCTAGTTAATATATATTCCCCTGCTGGAGGGCTCGAGAGAGTGAGGTTCCTCGCCAGACTGTCCCAGTTTTTGGAGACGGTTGACGCAGATGAGTGTTTGGTACTCGGGGGTGATTTCAACTGCACCCTCGACGCTCTGGACCGGAATAGTCCAGAGCCGTACCCGCCTTCTGCGTCAGCCCTGCGGGAGATCATCGCCCGCTTCTCCCTGGAGGACATCTGGCGAGAGCAGAACCCAGGGGCATCAGACGGTTTCACCTACGTCAGGGTGAGAGCCGGTCTGGTGTCCCACTCCCGGATCGACAGACTATATATATCTAGTCACTATATGTCACGAGTCGGTTCTTGTGCCATTAGGCTGGCTCCGTTCACAGACCACAACTGTGTGTCTGTGACGGTGGCGCTAACGCCAACAGCGCCACGAGCCGCCTATTGGCACTTCAACAATGCTTTGTTGAAGGACCAGGGGCTCGTGACATTGATCCGGGAGTTTTGGACGGACTGGAGGGGTTGCAAGGGGGACTTTGCCACGTTAAAACTGTGGTGGGACGTGGGCAAGGTTCATTTGCGACTTCTGTGTCAGGAATATACCAAGGGTGCGAGTGGGCAGCGCGAAGCTGAGTTGGAGTCACTCCGGGGGGAGGTACTCCATCTGGAGCAGAGGCTGTTCACTTGTAGGGACCAATCCCTGCAGAGCGAGTATGTAGAGAGGAAGGGTGTCCTCTGTGACCTGGAACGACACCAGGCCAAGGGGGCATACGTGTGCAGCCGCTTAGGTTTTCTCAAAGATCTAGACCGCGGCTCGCGCCTCTTCTACTTACTGGAGAAAAAGGGGGGTAACAGTAGGCACATCACCTGTCTTCTAGATGAAGACGGTGCCCCCCTTACAGATCCGGAGAGTATCCGGGATAGAGCCCGGAACTTTTATAAAGATCTTTACTCTCCGGATCCCATTTCTCCAGACGCCTGCAGGGTGCTATGGGAGGGGCTCCCCACAGTCAGTGAGGGTGTAAGAGAGCGGCTTGATATACCACTATCTTTTCAAGAGCTCTCTGAAGCCCTCCGTGCCATGTCCTGTGAGAAGTCTCCAGGACTGGACGGACTGACTGTAGAGTTTTTCCAATTTTTCTGGGAGACTCTGGGACCTGATTTCCATCTGGTTCTTGGGGAAGCCCTGGAGACCGGGGAGATGCCCCTGTCTTGTCGCAGGGCAGTACTTGCCCTGCTGCCCAAAAAGGGGGATCTCCGGCTTATTAAGAACTGGCGACCGGTCTCTCTGCTCAGCACGGACTACAAGATTGTAGCTAAAGCCATCTCGCTTAGACTTGGGTCTGTGCTGGCAGAATTGGTTCACCCTGACCAGTCCTATGCGATCCCGGGCCGGACTATCTTTGATAGTATCTTTTTGGTCCGGGATCTATTGCATTATTCTCGCAGGACTGGTCTGTCACTCGCCTTTCTCTCTTTAGATCAAGAGAAGGCGTTTGACAGGGTGGACCATGGTTACCTCATAGCCACTCTGCAAGCGTACGGCTTTGGCCCACAGTTTGTGGGCTTTATAAGAACGCTGTACGCCTCTGCAGAGTGTTTACTTAAAATCAATTGGTCCCTAACAGCACCTTTGGTATTTGGCCGAGGGGTGCGTCAAGGATGTCCCTTGTCTGGACAGTTATATGCACTGGCCATTGAGCCTTTCCTCTGCCTACTGAGGAAAAGGCTCACAGGGCTGGTGCTAAAAGATCCAGACATGCGGATTGTCCTTTCAGCTTATGCTGACGATGTGCTCCTCGTGGCCCAGGATCCAGTTGATCTTGAGCTGGCAAAACAGTGCCAGGAGGTATATTCAGCTGCCTCCTCCGCTCAGATCAACTGGTCCAAATGCACAGGCCTTTTAGAGGGTAATTTACAGGTGGACTCTTTGCCTCCCACGTTTCGTGACATCAAGTGGGAGGCAGATGTCATTAAATATCTGGGGGTCTACCTGTCCGCTGCGGACGCTTCCGTCCCAGACAACTGGAGGGAGTTAGAGGGCAGTGTCCTCTCTCGTCTGGGACGATGGAGGGGTCTAGCAAAAATGCTTTCCCTTAGGGGGCGGACTCTAGTGGTGAATCAGCTGGTGGCTTCTCAGATCTGGCACCGGCTGATTTGTCTGAGTCCGACCCCCGAGTTTGTCACCAATATCCAGAGGAATTTGTTAGATTTCCTCTGGATGGGAAGGCATTGGGTCTCTGCAGGGGTGGCAAGTCTGCCTTTGGTGGAGGGTGGACAGGGAGTAGTTTGTGTGTGCTCCCAGTTGTCCACCTTCCGCCTTCAGTACCTGCAGAGATACCTATATGCAGATCCCTCTCCGCAGTGGTGCGCACTGGCATCCAGCTTTTATCGCCAGTTGCGCAACCTGGGGTATGACCGGCAATTATTTCTGATCAGGCCCGAGGGGT
This sequence comes from Discoglossus pictus, assembly GCA_027410445.1. Classification (NCBI taxonomy): domain Eukaryota; kingdom Metazoa; phylum Chordata; class Amphibia; order Anura; family Alytidae; genus Discoglossus; species Discoglossus pictus. Next base: position 258,335,669 of record CM050166.1, on the reverse strand, counting down.
TTGGGAGAGACCTCTCTGTGTTGCCGGCATACTACCAGGAAACCCTCAAGGCCTGGAGCATGGTCTCCGTGACCAGGCAGGGCGTGCCTTTGGGGGATGAAATATTCACAGAGCCCCTGCTATTTAATGCAGCAGTGGGGGCTCCAATGTTACAGTCCCCCAGTATCATCCGCCGCCTTAGTCATGCACGGATGACCCGAGTCGGGGATCTCCTGGAATACGGGCGTTCTGATTGGGTGTCACCCCAGGAGCTTGCGCTCCGTTTGGGATATGTGACGCCCAAAGTCTCAGGGCGCTTGCTCCAGGAGATTAGAGATGCCATCTCCCCCGACTCGCGCACCTTCCTTCGCGGGGCTTTGCAGGCCGGAGTGCCACATGCACCTTTCAACACCCCTTCTCCGGCTGTTTGCATTGGACACAAGCCCCGTGTTTCCCCTCAGGCTCCTCCTGTCCCCAACCTCTCGAGGTTGAGGGACATACCCTCGGCATGCTTTCGCGGCATGCCGAGGAAGAGCTTATATTCTCTCGTGCTCCATACAGTGCACTTCCTTGCCCTCGTGACCCGTCCCGATACCATCTGGAGGCGGGGTCCTACCAGCTGACGAGGGCAAGAGGCCCCGGTGGAGGGAACTTTATTCTGATTTAGTTCCACGACCCACCGGGGACTTGAGTTGGAGAGTGCTCCATGGTGCACTGAGCACGGGAGAGTACTTAGCTAAATTCACGGACTCTCCCTCCACTTGTCCATTCTGTGGCAAGGGAGAGTCCGTGTATCATGTTTATTTTAGTTGCGCCAGACTGCAGCCCCTCTTGTCACTCTTGAGGGGCCTCCTCCTGCAGTTCTGGCTGCATTTCTCCCCTCACATTTTTATTTTTGGGCGCCCAGTGTCCCGGGGCAATAAGGCCAGGGACCTCCTCGTCAACCTGCTCCTGGCATTAGCCAAGTTGGCTATATATAAGTCCAGGAAGCAGTGTTTGATAGGGGGGGTTTCCTTGTCACCTGAGGCCATGTTCCGGGTGCTGGTGCGCTCCCGTATCCGGGCAGAGTACCACCTGGCTTTGTCTACTGGGGGAATGGATGAGTTTGTCTCCCAGTGGGCTGTAGATGGTGTGCTCTGCTCGGTATCCCCCCATCCGGTTTCTTTTTCTTTCAACCTCCTAATATGATTTTTATTTAGTTTACAGAAAATCTTTTCTCATATTTTTAAAATACACTGTGCCAGAGAGCATGTTGTGTGCATGCTTGAGCTCCAAACAAATGGCTTTTTAGGGTCTTAGTCCCTCAAATACAATTTTTATTTTAACAACTTTCTGTTTATAAGCACTTTGTGCACGGTGTTGTTCATTTTTGGGAGTTTTTGTGGTATTTTTCTTAGTTTCATTTAAGTTTTAGTTTTCTGGGAGTCAGGCTCAGCTCTCTATCCCAGGAGAGTGAGCTGTCTCCTGGATACTTTGCCACACCCCTCCCTTAGCACTTAACCTTTACTCCTGAAACTTTTTTTTTTTACTTTGAATTTTTTAAAAGTTTTTCAGGTTTTGTTAAAGTTTTGTTTGTTTGGTGTTGGGTTTTATGTTTTGGGGGGAGAGAAGACAAGTAACATCTTTGTAGGCAGTGGGGGGGAAAACAATTTGAAGTTTTGTTTAAAAGGCTTTTTTAACATCTGACACAGAGACACAGAGGGGTTAAAAAGCCTCTGTTTTCTCTGTGTTGTTGCAATTAGCAAAACCTTGCAACAGGCCATTAACCCTTTCACTGCCAAACATCATCTCTCTCTCTCCCTTAGTTTTGTCTTTTTCACACTTTTATTTTTTTAAAAGAAAACATTAGAAAATCATAAAACAAAAAAAATAAAAATAAATAAAACAAATAAACTAAAAAAAAAAAACGGTCTAAACATGAGGGATAAGACCATTAAGAAGCCTCAGGGGTCAAAAGGGGGAATAATGGCCCCTGAAAATCCTAGCTGCAGCACTGCACAGCATAGGCCCCAGGCAGATAAGGCAGCCCCAGCTCCTGGTGGTTCTGCCAGCAGACCTACCCCTGTGGCTAATACCTGGTCACAGGTGGTTTCTGCTGGCCCCAGTAATACCACCGCTGGGGCTGAGGGGCAGATCACAAGGAAGCATGGGGTTAAATGTCAGATGTCTGGGGTCTACAGCATTGATATCTATCTGCGTGCTGCAGCTAATGTCATCAGCCCCTCTGTTATAGTAGCAGCCAGCAAAATGTACGGAAAAGCAGTTTTCTTTACCCGTACGCTGGCTGCAGCTCACATACTTATACAGAGAGGCATCACAGTGGGGGGATTATTTGTCCCAATAGAACCCCTGGAAGGGTTGGGCACAAAAGTAACACTCTCTAATGTGCCCCCCTTCCTACCAGACTCCCTCCTGCGCCCCCACCTGCTAACCCTAGGGGAAGTAAAAACACCATTTATTAAAATTCCCCTGGGGTGCAGAGAGAGAGCACTACGTCATGTGCTCTCTTTCAAGAGGCAGGTACAAATGTGCCTGCCTCAGGGCGCAGAAAACATAGAGGTGTCTTTTGGGGTTCCATTTGAGGGGGTGCTCTACAGGATTTTTTACAGCACTACGGAGGTGCAGTGCTATCATTGCAAGGGGTTGGGGCAGACACGTAGGAATTGTCCTAATGTAAAGCATCATGCCCCAGCCCCAGCAGATGGCACCTCCGTCAGTACAGCACCCATCCCCGCTGAGCCCATAACAGCGGGGACCTCAAGGGTCATAGCCCCCCCACATAGCTCAGGCAAGGAGGCCGTTCCTCAAGCCACCACCACGGCCTCCAAACCCCCTTCTTCCCCAAAAAAGCCATCTGTGTCTGTGGTCTCTAGCAAGACTGCAGACACGGGGAAAAAGGGGAAGAATGTCACCTGTCCTCCCAGTGTCACAGCTGCATCTCCCAAGTCCCAATCTGCCCCCACCATAATTACATCAGTTAGTGTGGGGGCACAGTGTAAGCAGAGGGATAATAAGCCCTCTGCAGGGGAGACAGCTAGTGGCAGCTCCTCTTCCAGGAGTGACGTCCCCAGGAAAAGGAAGCATAAAACCAACAGGGAGGTTGCTGATAAGTGGGAAGTGCTCTATAGTGGAGCACCTCCCTCTAAAAGCAAGAAGAGGAACAAAACATCTCCTCCTCATCCGGTGACATTGTCTGGCCCGGTTATTAAGCTCAGCCAGCCGGTGCCAGACCACACATCTCTCTCTCCAGACCCTATAGGGGTTAATGTGGAAATGGTCTGGAGGAAAAGCAGGGGCAAGAGGGTCTCCCAAGTGAGGCAGGGGTAGACAAGAAAGATCAGGTTCTGCCTCTGGCCTTTGAGGGGGGTCCCAACAAAGCCCCTGCTGAATGGGTAGTCAGTGTCCCTGAGGTGCTGAGCTTCAAGGGCACCAGTCAGTCTCCTCCTTCAGTGTCACTCTCTAGTGACATACCTCGGGCTTTGTTAGAGCCCCAGGCCGAGTTACTACTGGAGGGGGGGGGGAATATAGGCATGACCCCCATTCAGGACCCCATGGATTTGTCTGTCAGGGGGGATGTGGCACAAGGGGAAGTGGAAATGGGGGAGGGTGATAAAACAGGTTTTCCTGTTAACATCATGGGAGAGCCTGTCTACCCTCCTCAGCCGTCCACTGACCCTAACATCGGTGCCATCCAAGCTGAGCAAGCAGCGGTGGAACTGGCAGAGGAGGCATATAAAGCCTCCAAGGCTTCCATTAAGGAAGCCATGCCAGCCACTGCTGTCCAGCCAGCTACCCCTGAATGCACTCCTGAAGCTACAGGAGTGCAGCAGCAATCCATGGGTCCATTATTTACCTTGAAGGGTGCTAAAGGGACTCCTTCTGTATCATCTAAGAGGGGGTCCCTGAGAATAAAGCTGAGGAAACTGACTCCAGCCGGGGAGGATGGAGTAAAAGCCCTCAGCCAAGAGGAGCCCAGGGGTGACCCACTAGAAGGAACATCAGATTCTGGGTGGGTTATCCCTGTCAAGGAAATAGATCTATTTCTTGAGAGCACCCTTCATGGACAAAAGAAAAGGAAGGTGCGGCTGGCCTTGGAGAGGTGGAAGAATATGTCGTTTATTCTCCACTCTCTCCAGCAATATCTAGTGGTCAGCACTAGGGCCAAGAATTCTGGGACTGCGGAGCATCTCCGCATCCGGAAATTCTATAAAATGTGCGTGTCCTATCAGCAGTCTCAAGGGTCTGAGGAGCGCACAATTCCTGACACGCAGTAATGGCTTTGCACATCAGCACGCTAAATACCAATGGCTGTCAAGACAGTTTCCGCAGGTTCCAGGTACTCTCCTATTTATATCAGGGAGGGTACTCTGTGAGCTTCCTGCAGGAAACTCACACCACTCCAGAGGCTGAGGCCTCGTGGCAACTGGAGTGGAGAGGCAGGGTCTTCTTCAGCCACTTCTCATCGGCGTCATGTGGAGTGGTGACCCTGTTCTCAGAGTCTTTTCAGCCAGAGCTGCTGCTTGTGAAAGCTGTTATCCCAGGCCGTCTAATCCACCTCCGGGTCCGAGAGCAGGGTAGCATCATTAACCTAGTTAATATATATGCCCCTGCTGGAGGGCCCAAGAGAGTGAGGTTCCTCGCCAGACTGTCCCAGTTTTTGGAGACGGTTGACGCAGATGAGTGTTTGGTACTCGGGGGTGATTTCAATTGCACCCTCGACGCTCTGGACCGGAATAGTCCAGAGCCGTACCCGCCTTCTGCGTCAGCGCTGCGGGAGATCATCGCCCGCTTCTCCCTGGAGGACATCTGGCGAGAGCAGAACCCAGGGGCACCAGACGGTTTCACCTACGTCAGGGTGAGAGCCGGTCTGGTGTCCCACTCCCGGATCGACAGACTATATATATCTAGTCACTATATGTCACGAGTCGGTTCTTGTGCCATTAGGCTGGCTCCGTTCACAGACCACAACTGTGTGTCTGTGACGGTGGCGCTAACGCCAACAGCGCCACGAGCCGCCTATTGGCACTTCAACAATGCTTTGTTGAAGGACCAGGGGCTCGTGACATTGATCCGGGAGTTTTGGACGGACTGGAGGGGTTGCAAGGGGGACTTTGCCACGTTAAAACTGTGGTGGGACGTGGGCAAGGTTCATTTGCGACTTCTGTGTCAGGAATATACCAAGGGTGCGAGTGGGCAGCGCGAAGCTGAGTTGGAGTCACTCCGGGGGGAGGTACTCCATCTGGAGCAGAGGCTGTTCACTTGTAGGGACCAATCCCTGCAGAGCGAGTATGTAGAGAGGAAGGGTGTCCTCTGTGACCTGGAACGACACCAGGCCAAGGGGGCATACGTGCGCAGCCGCTTAGGTTTTCTCAAAGATCTAGACCGCGGCTCGCACCTCTTCTACTCACTGGAGAAAAAGGGGGGTAACAGTAGGCACATCACCTGTCTTCTAGATGAAGACGGTGCCCCCCTTACAGATCCGGAGAGTATCCGGGATAGAGCCCGGAACTTTTATAAAGATCTTTACTCTCCGGATCCCATTTCTCCAGACGCCTGCAGGGTGCTATGGGAGGGGCTCCCCACAGTCAGTGAGGGTGTAAGAGAGCGGCTTGATATACCACTATCTTTTCAAGAGCTCTCTGAAGCCCTCCGTGCCATGTCCTGTGAGAAGTCTCCAGGACTGGACGAACTGACTGTAGAGTTTTTCCAATTTTTTGGGGAGACTCTGGGACCTGATTTCCATCTGGTCCTTGGGGAAGCCCTGGAGACCGGGGAGATGCCCCTGTCTTGTCGCAGGGCAGTACTTGCCCTGCTGCCCAAAAAGGGGGATCTCCGGCTTATTAAGAACTGGCGACCGGTCTCTCTTCTCAGCACAGACTACAAGATTGTAGCTAAAGCCATCTCGCTTAGACTTGGGTCTGTGCTGGCAGAATTGGTTCACCCTGACCAATCCTATGCGATCCCGGGCCGGACTATCTTTGATAGTATCTTTCTGGTCCGGGATCTATTGCATTATTCTCGCAGGACTGGTCTGTCACTCGCCTTTCTCTCTTTAGATCAAGAGAAGGCGTTTGACAGGGTGGACCATGGTTACCTCATAGCCACTCTGCAAGCGTACGACTTTGGCCCACAGTTTGTGGGCTTTATAAGAACGCTGTACACCTCTGCAGAGTGTTTACTTAAAATCAATTGGTCCCTAACAGCACCTTTGGTATTTGGACGAGGGGTGCGTCAAGGATGTCCCTTGTCTGGACAGTTATATGCACTGGCCATCGAGCCTTTCCTCTGCCTACTGAGGAAAAGGCTCACAGGGCTGGTGCTAAAAGATCCAGACATGCAGATTGTCCTTTCAGCTTATGCTGACGATGTGCTCCTCGTGGCCCAGGATCCAGTTGATCTTGAGCTGGCAAAACAGTGCCAGGAGGTATATTCAGCTGCCTCCTCCGCTCAGATCAACTGGTCCAAATGCACAGGCCTTTTAGAGGGTAATTTACAGGTAGACTCTTTGCCTCCCACGTTTCGTGACATCACGTGGGAGGCAGATGTCATTAAATATCTGGGGGTCTACCTGTCCGCTGCGGACGCTTCCGTCCCAGACAACTGGAGGGAGTTAGAGGGCAGTGTCCTCTCTCGTCTGGGACGATGGAGGGGTCTAGCAAAAATGCTTTCCCTTAGGGGGCGGACTCTAGTGGTGAATCAGCTGGTGGCTTCTCAGATCTGGCACCGGCTGATTTGTCTGAGTCCGACCCCCGAGTTTGTCACCAATATCCAGAGGAATTTGTTAGATTTCCTCTGGATGGGAAGGCATTGGGTCTCTGCAGGGGTGGCAAGTCTGCCTTTGGTGGAGGGTGGACAGGGAGTAGTTTGTGTGTGCTCCCAGTTGTCCACCTTCCGCCTTCAGTACCTGCAGAGATACCTATATGCAGATCCCTCTCCGCAGTGGTGCGCACTGGCATCCAGCTTTTATCGCCAGTTTCGCAACCTGGGGTATGACCGGCAATTATTTCTGATCAGGCCCGAGGGGTTTTGGGAGAGACCTCTCTGTGTTGCCGGCATACTACCAGGAAACCCTCAAGGCCTGGAGCATGGTCTCCGTGACCAGGCAGGGCGTGCCTTTGGGGGATGAAATATTTACGGAGCCCCTGCTATTTAATCCAGCAGTGGGGGCTCCAATGTTACAGTCCCCCAGTATCATCCGCCGACTTAGTCATGCACGGATGACTCGAGTTGGGGATCTCTTGGAATACGGGCGTTCTGAATGGGTGTCACCCCAGGAGCTTGCGCTCCGTTTGGGATATGTGACGCCCAAAGTCTCAGGGCGCTTGCTCCAGGAGATTAGGGATACCATCTCCCCCGACTCGCGCACCTTCCTTCGCGGGGCTTTGCAGGCCGGAGTGCCACATGCACCTTTCAACACCCCTGCTCCGGCTGTTTGCATTGGACACAAGCCCCGTGTTTCCCCTCAGGCTCCTCCTGTCCCCAACCTCTTGAAGTTGAGGGACATACCCTCGGCATGCTTTCGCGGCATGCCGAGGAAGAGCTTATATTCTCTCGTGCTCCATACAGTGCACTTCCTTGCCCTCGTGACCCGTCCCGATACCATCTGGAGGCGGGTCCTACCAGCTGACGAGGGCAAGAGGCCCCGGTGGAGGGAACTTTATTCTGATTTAGTTCCACGACCCACCGGGGACTTGAGTTGGAGAGTGCTCCATGGTGCACTGAGCACGGGAGAGTACTTAGCTAAATTCACGGACTCTCCCTCCACTTGTCCATTCTGTGGCAAGGGAGAGTCCGTGTATCATATTTATTTTAGTTGCGCCAGACTGCAGCCCCTCTTGTCACTCTTGAGGGGCCTCCTCCTGCAGTTCTGGCTGCATTTCTCCCCTCACATTTTTATTTTTGGACGCCCAGTGTCCCGGGGCAATAAGGCCAGGGACCTCCTCGTCAACCTGCTCCTGGCATTAGCCAAATTGGCTATATATAAGTCCAGGAAGCAGTGTTTGATAGGGGGGGTTCCCTTGTCACCTGAGGCCATGTTCCGGGTGCTGGTGCGCTCCTGTATCCGGGCAGAGTACCACCTGGCTTTGTCCACTGGGGGAATGGATGAGTTTGTCTCCCAGTGGGCTTTAGATGGTGTGCTCTGCTCGGTATCCCCCCATCCGGTTTCTTTTTCTCTCAACCTCCTAAAATGATTTTTCTTTAGTTTACAGAACAGTTTTTCTCATAATTTTTAAAATACACTGTGCCAGAGAGCATGTTGTGTGCATGCTTGAGCTCCAAACAAAAGGCTTTTTAGGGTCTTAGTCCCTCAAATACAAGTTTTATTTTAACACCTTTCTGTTAATAAGCACTTTGTGCACGGTGTTGTTCATTTTTGGGAGTTTTTGTGGTTTTTTTCTTAGTTTAATTTAAGTTTTAGTTTTCTGGGGGTCAGGCTCAACTCTCTATCCCAGGAGAGTGAGCTGTCTCCTGGATACTTTGCCACACCCCTCCCTTAGCACTTTACCTTCACTCCTGAAACTTTTTTTACTTTGACTTTTTTTTTTTTTAAGTTTTTCAGGTTTTGTTAAAGTTTTGTTTGTTTGGTGTTGGGTTTTATGTTTTGGGGGAAGAGAAGACAAGTAACATCTTTGTAGGCAGTGGGGGGGGGAAACAATTTGAAGTTTTGTTTAAAAGGCTTTTTTAACATCTGACACAGAGACACAGAGGGGTTAAAAAGCCTCTGTTCTCTGTGTTGTTGCAATTAGCAACACCTTGCAACAGGCCATTAACCCTTCCACTGCCAAGCATCATCTCTCTCTCTCCCTTAGTTTTGTCTCCCTTAGTTTTGTCTTTCTGTTTCCTTTTCACACTTTTATATTTAAAAAAAAAAGAAAACAGTAAAAAATCATAAAACAAAAGATAAAAATAAATAAAACAAATAATCTAAAAAAAAGGGTCTAAACATGAGGGATAAGACCACTAAGAAGCCTCAGGGGTCAAAAGGGGGAATAATGGCCCCTGAAAATCCTAGCTGCAGCACTGCACAGCATAGGCCCCAGGCAGATAAGGCAGCCCCAGCTCCTGGTGGTTCTGCCAGCAGACCTACCCCTGTGGCTAATACCTGGTCACAGGTGGTTTCTGCTGGCCCCAGTAATACCACCGCTGGGGCTGAGGGGCAGATCACCAGGAAGCATGGGGTTAAATGTCAGATGTCTGGGGTCTACAGCATTGATATCTATCTGCGTGCTGCAGCTAATGTCATCAGCCCCTCTGTTATAGTAGCAGCCAGCAAAATGTACGGGAAAGCAGTTTTCTTTACCCGTACGCTGGCTGCTTCTCACATACTTATACAGAGAGGCATCACAGTGGGGGGATTATATGTCCCAATAGAACCCCTGGAATGGTTGGGCACAAAAGTAACACTCTCTAATGTGCCCCCCTTCCTACCAGACTCCCTCCTGCGCCCCCACCTGCTAACCCTAGGGGAAGTAAAAACACCATTTATTAAAATTCCCCTGGGGTGCAGAGAGAGCACTTCGTCATGTGCTCTCTTTCAAGAGGCAGGTACAAATGTGCCTGCCTCAGGGCGCAGAAAACATAGAGGTGTCTTTTGGGGTTCCATTTGAGGGGGTGCTCTACAGGATTTTTTACAGCACTACGGAGGTGCAGTGCTATAATTGCAAGGGGTTGGGGCATACACGTAGGAATTGTCCTAATGTAAAGCATCATGCCCCAGCCCCAACAAATGGCACCTCCATCAGGACAGCACCCATCCCCGCTGAGCCCATAACAGCGGGGACCTCAAGGGTCATAGCCCCCCCACAGAGCTCAGGCAAGGAGGCCGTTCCTCAAGCCACCACCACGGCCTCCAAACCCCCTTCTTCCCCCAAAAAAGCCATCTGTGTCTGTGGTCTCTAGCAAGACTGCAGACACGGGGAAAAAGGGGAAGAATGTCACCGGTCCTCCCAGTGTCACAGCTGCATCTCCCAAGTCCCAATCTGCCCCCACCATAATTACATCAGTTAGTGTGGGGGCACAGTGTAAGCAGAGGGATAATAAGCCCTCTGCAGGGGAGGCAGCTAGTGGCAGCTCCTCTTCCAGGAGTGACGTCCCCAGGAAGAGGAAGCATAAAACCAACAGGGAGGTTGCTGATAAGTGGGAAGTGCTCTATAGTGGAGCACCTCCCTCTAAAAGCAAGAAGAGGAACAAAACATCTCCTCCTCATCCTGTGACATTGTCTGGCCCGGTTATTAAGCTCAGCCAGCCGGTTCCACACCACACATCTCTCTCTCCAGACCCTATAGGGGTTAATGTGGAAAAGGGTCTGGAGGAAAAGCAGGGGCAAGAGGGTCTCCCAAGTGAGGCAGGGGTAGACAAGAAAGATCAGGTTCTGCCTCTGGCCTTTGACGGGGGTCCCAACAAAGCCCCTGCTGAATGGGTAGTCAGTGTCCCTGAGGTGCTGAGCTTCAAGGGCACCAGTCAGTCTCCTCCTCCAGTGTCACTCTCTAGTGACATACCTCGGGCTTTGTTAGAGCCCCAGGCCAAGTCACTACTGGAGGGGGGGGAATATAGGCATGACCCCCATTCAGGACCCCATGGATTTGTCTGTCAGGGGATGTGGCACAAGGGGAAGTGGAAATGGGGGAGGGTGATAAAACAGGTTTTCCTGTTAACATCATGGGAGAGCCTGTCTACCCTCCTCAGCCATCCACTGACCCTATCATCGGTGCCATCCAAGCTGAGCAAGCAGCGGTGGAACTGGCAGAGGAGGCATATAAAGCCTCCAAGGCTTCCATTAAGAAAGCCATGCCAGCCACTGCTGTCCAGCTAGCTACCCCTGAATGCACTCCTGAAGCTACAGGGGTGCAGCAGCAATCCAAGGGTCCATTATTTACCTTGAAGGGTGCTAAAGGGACTCCTTCTGTATCATCTAAGAGGGGGTCCCTGAGAATAAAGCTGAGGAAACTGACTCCAGCCGGGGAGGATGGAGTAAAAGCCCTCAGCCAAGAGGAGCCCAGGGGTGACCCACTAGAAGGAACATCAGATTCTGGGTGGGTTATCCCTGTCAAGGAAATAGATCTATTCCTTGAGAGCACCCTTCATGGACAAAAGAAAAGGAAGGTGCGGCTGGCCTTGGAGAGGTGGAAGAATATGTCGTTTATTCTCCACTCTCTCCAGCAATATCTAGTGCTATTCCACATCCCGGATACGGCAGTGTCATGCCGTCTTGGGGTTGACTTGCCTCAAAGCAGAGAGTCACACCGGGCCAGCACTCCTGTCCACCCTGAACGCACAGGTGGATCAATGGCTGACTCCGCACCAACTAGAGATTGGCAAAGTGGTTTGTGACAACGGAAGAAATTTGTTGGCGGCATTGAATTTGGGCAAGTTGACGCATGTGCCGTGCATGGCACATGTGTGTAATCTGATCGTACAACGCTTTGTCCATAAGTATCCAGGCTTACAGGACATCCTGAAGCAGGCCAGAAAGGTGTGTGGCCATTTCAGGTGTTCCTACACGGCCATGGCGCACTTTTCAGATATCCAGCGGCGAAACAACATGCCAGTGAGGCGCTTGATTTGTGACAGCCCCACATGTTGGAACTCAACACTCCTAATGTTCGACCGCCTGCTCCAACAAGAAAAAGCCATTAACGAGTATTTATATGACCGGGGTGCTAGGACAGCCTCTGCGGAGCTGGGGATTTTTTTGCCACGTTACTGGACGCTCATGCGCAATGCCTGTAGGCTCATGCGTCCTTTTGAGGAGGTGACAAACCTTGTCAGTCGCACCGAAGGCACCATCAGCGACATCCTACCATTTGTTTTATTCCTGGAGCGTGCCCTGCGAAGAGTGCTGGATCAGGCCGTAGATGAGCGTGACGAGGAAGAGGAAGAGTTGTGGTCACCATCACCACCAGAAACAGCCTTATCAGCATCGCTTGCTGGACCTGCGGCAACGCTGGAAGAGGATTGTGAGGAAGAGGAGTCAGAGGAGGAATGTGGCTTTGAGGGGGAGGAGGAAGACCAATCATAACAGGCATCCCAGGGTGCTCGTTGTCACCTATCTGGTACCCGTGGTGTTGTACGTGGCTGGGGGGAAGAGCATATCTTCAGCGAGATCACTGAGGACGAGGAACGGGACATGACTAGCTCGGCATCCAACCTTGTGCAAATGGGGTCTTTCATGCTGTCGTGCCTGTCGCAGGACACTCGTATAAAAAGGCTGAAGGGGAACGACCTGTACTGGGTGTGCACGCTACTAGACCCCCGGTATAAGCAGAAAGTGCCTGATTTGTTACCAAATTACCACAAGTCAGAAAGGATGCAGCAGGTCCAAAACAAATTAACATGTATTCTTTACACAGCATATAAGGGTGATGTCACAGCACAAGGGCAATATAACAGGGGAAGAGGTGAAAGTAATCCACCTCCCACGACCACGCCGGCAAGGACAGGACGTTTAAAAGACGTGTTGTTGATGGAGGACATGCAGACCTTTTTCAGTCCTACGCATCGCATCAGCCCTTCGGGATCCACCCTCAGAGAACGACTTGACCGACAGGTAGCAGACTACCTCGCCTTAACTGCAGATATCGACACTCTGAGGAGCGATGAACCCCTTGACTACTGGGTATGCAGGCTAGACCTGTGGCCGGAGCTATCCCAATTTGCAATTGAACTTCTGGCCTGCCCCGCTTCAAGTGTCCTGTCAGAAAGGACCTTCAGTGCAGCAGGAGGTTTTGTCACCGAGAAGAGAAGTCGCCTAGGGCAAAAAAGTCTAGATTGCCTCACCTTTATAAAGATGAATGAGGGATGGATCCCGAAGGGACTGACCATGGGCGATACATTCGACTGAAAAAGGCCTGATGAGATGAGCTGCCTTCGGCTATAAATGGTCCACACGCTGCTGTATGTTATCTGTGAATGCCGGATTACTTGCGTGAATTATCCGCCACCAATAGGGTTCAAGTAGAGGCAATGTTTTATGGCACTTTCTGCCTGGGGAACAAAGGTCAATTTTTCTGGCCGCTGCAACAGCAGCGGCTGCAACAATATCTAATTTTTGAATTTCAATTTTTATGCCAGAAGGCGTACGGCATGTAATGGAAAAGAAAGCATATGGAACAGTCTTGCATAACACAACAGTTGTGCAAAAATACATATTTACAATGAAGATTTTTTTTTTAAATTAGGTGGCTACTGGCTAGGCCTTCTTTTTTTTACTTTTTTGGTTAATACATTTTTTTTTTTTTTACTGTGATTGCAATTTTTAAGAGAAACCTAAGACATGGTAAAACAGACAATAGTAAAGTCCTATTATCTATCATCACTCCAGCAGTAGCTCATTATTTACAATATCTAACCTGCTCAATCGCCCTTGGGTTACCCTAGGGCGGGCTTCAGTAGGCGACCTCTCCTTTCCTCGGATGATTTTGCCGCCGGTTGCTTCTGAAGGGTCTCCTCCAGGGCTCCCCCACTCCGGTCCTTCCCCCCGAGTCGCTTCAACCATTAACAAATGTTTTATTATATTAGGGGGGCACTAAATGGGGATGTTATCCAGGGATCCCAAATTGTCTGGAACTGGTTGATTCTATCCAAGACTACATGGTTAAATCTCTCGTTGAGCATTAAATAGTTGATTTTTTTTATTAATTCCTGAAAGTTTTCATTTGGGGTTTTCCAACTACTAGCTATGTGTATTTTTTCTTTCAAAAAATATTTTATTAGGTCAATCTTAAACATTTTAGAAGCTTGTAAGCATGTTTCTTCCCATAGTCTTATGACTGCCGAACACTCCCACCAGACATGAATAAATGTAGCCTCATTACCACTGTTCCTAAAACATGAGCTGCTCCATTTTGGATCCCATTTATTAGCTTAAAAGGAGTAATATATTTCCTGTGTAGGACCTTTATTGAAGTCTCAAGCAGACTATAATTTAAAGATCCCCTACTTAAGCCTTGCCAACTTTTATCCCATGTGCTATCTGCCAAATCGGTGCCCAAATCCCTCTCCCAGGCTTTGGTATAGTCTGGTTTGTTTGCCCATGAGTTTTCATTAAATAGTTCATACATGAGGCTAATAATACCAGGCTGAAAGGGGGAATCCCTACATTTTTTGAGTAGCCAGGTGTTTCTTTGGGGGGTTCCCCTACCACTTATCGTATATATAAAATGATGTATCCTGCAAAAATTATAGTGTTCAGCCAGGGGTAAATTGTATCTATCTCTCACCCACTCAAAGGTCATTATTTTGTCGTCATGCCACCATGGACCAACCCTTAGTAGGTTCTGAGACTTCCACCAACTGAGAGAGCTTTCCGGAAGATGTATCTTAAAGTGGGGATTGGGTACGATAGGGGTAAGATCTGATACCGGAGTGTCCAGTTTTTGTGTCCAGTTCATCTCCGTCCATATTTTTAATGAGTGCTTAATCTATGGTTTTTTCAAGTTTCTCAAAAAAGTATACAGGCCTGGAATCCATATTACTGTATCCCATGTATAAGGTGACATGCTTACATTTTCCATAAATACCCAGAGCGGCTGATGTGTTTTGGAGAATGCGCCAGAGGAATGAAAGCCAGCTGCGCTGCCTTGTAATACAGTTTGAGATTCGGGTCCCTACCCTCTTTTGGAAAGACTATGAGGTTGGCCTGATTCAATTAAGGGGGCATAGGTTCTTCATTTAGTATAGCGTTAAACAAAGATGTTAGGTGCGGGGGTAAGCAAGGGCTCAAATTTCTTATAGTACAGATGAGTAAAACCGTCTGGCCCTGGGGACTTGCCAAATTTAAGATCTTGGATTGTAGATTTAACTTCCTCTTGGGATATGTCTAGGTTCAAGCTGTCCAATTGAGGTACAGGTATTTTGTGGACTTCTTGCTGTAGTAGGAAGGACTCTATGTCAGATCCGTTGCAGCGGGATTGGGATGAATATATGGTCTGATCGAAGTTTTGAAATGTTTCTTGGATAGCATTGGGGCTAAAGGAGGTTTGGCCATCAGGTAGTCTAAAGATACCGTATATTATGTCCTCTCTTGGGGGGTAAAGACACTAATAATTCCTCCAATAAAATTCTGCTTTTTTTTTTGTGGGCAAGGTCACTGGTTAGCCCCTTGGGTTATCTGTTAAAAAGAGTGGTGCAGAGACTGTGGGGGCTGTTAGCCTCCTTGTCCCTGTGTGGCCGTTTAGAATCCCTGCTGCTGCATGTTTCAGCTTTATTAAGGTGTAATTGTACAGCGTTTGACTCAAGTAGCTGCCTGTGCTGGGTCAGTTTGGCTTAATTGCTGGGCCCTTTTCCTGCCAAGATGGCGATTGTCAGTCCATGGGCCTCTATGTCCCCTTCACTACCTTTGTCCCCACTTGTGTGCTTATTTGGGATGGCCCCCCTTTATATCTCCGGCCCGTGGCCTTGTAAGGGTCGCCCCCTCAATCTCTGAGTGTGGATATGCAGGGATGGGGCGTTGAATCAGGCCTACCTTCTTCTCTGCTCGCTGCAAGATCAACAATACCTAATTTTTCAGGCATGTGTACATGCCTAATTTTTCTGGCCTCTGGTGCTGCACTGTGGCTTCAACAACCAAACCCAAAAAAAGGCACATAACAGGGATTAAACTGATAGGAGTAGTACTACTTAACACACCACTCATATCTGGTGTAACAGTAGTGTACATTTAAAACCAAAAACATTTTTTCTACTGTAATAGATTGCATAGCAGTTAGTTGTCTGCAAACGTGTGTGTCAGACCTACAGCGTCTACTCTACCAACTTCAGCAAGTGCACAGTGCCACTCATATCTGTTGTCACAGTAGCTTGGACGCATAGTACCGATCTGTCAAAACCTGTAATGATGAATGAGGTCTAGAGTAGCCTGGTTCCCTTATCCTCTACAGGTTGAGACCTAATGTTTGGGTGACTCCAGACCAACACATGAGTACAAGCAGCACACAAACTCAAAGCCGCCATCCTCCTCCTGGTGCAGCATCATAAGCCACATCAACCACTGCTGTCCTCCTTGCCCCCTCTCAACCATCCGCCACTCCATCTCTCGCCTTGAGCAGTTCCTGCTCATCTGCCCATAGTTAGGTGCCTGTAAAGGACATGTTTAAGCGTAAGAAGCTAATGTCACAAAGTGCCCCAAAAATGTAGTGATACGACCAACAAAGCATCTTTTTCCATCTCCCGGTTCTAAAAATCCAGGCCTTATACACGCCCCCTGATAGGTAACGTAACAAGTATTAAACTGATAAGAGTAGTACTTACAAACACGTCACTCCTATCTGGTGGCACCTTTGACTGCACGTGCCGTGCCCCAAAATTGAAGTGATACGACCAACAAAGCATCTTTTTCCATCTCCTGGTTCTAAAAATCCAGGCCTTATACACGCCCCCTGATAGGTAACGTAACAAGTATTAAACTGATAAGAGTAGTACCTACAAACACGTCACTCCTATCTGGTGGCACCTTTGACTGCACGTGCCGTGCCCCAAAATTGAAGTGATACGACCAACAAAGCATCTTTTTCCATCTCCTGGTTCTAAAAATCCAGGCCTTATACACGCCCCCTGATAGGTAACGTAACAAGTATTAAACTGATAAGAGTAGTACTTACAAACACGTCACTCCTATCTGGTGGCACCTTTGACTGCACATGCCGTGCCCCAAAATTGAAGTGATACGACCAACAAAGCATCTTTTTCCATCTCCTGGTTCTAAAAATCCAGGCCTTATACACGCCCCCTGATAGGTAACGTAACAAGTATTAAACTGATAAGAGTAGTACTTACAAACACGTCACTCCTATCTGGTGGCACCTTTGACTGCACGTGCCGTGCCCCAAAATTGAAGTGATACGACCAACAAAGCATCTTTTTCCATCTCCTGGTTCTAAAAATCCAGGCCTTATACACGCCCCCTGATAGGTAACGTAACAAGTATTAAACTGATAAGAGTAGTACTTACAAACACGTCACTCCTATCTGGTGGCACCTTTGACTGCACATGCCGTGCCCCAAAATTGAAGTGATACGACCAACAAAGCATCTTTTTCCATCTCCTGGTTCTAAAAATCCAGGCCTTATACACGCCCCCTGATAGGTAACGTAACAAGTATTAAACTGATAAGAGTAGTACTTACAAACACGTCACTCCTATCTGGTGGCACCTTTGACTGCACGTGCCGTGCCCCAAAATTGAAGTGATACGACCAACAAAGCATCTTTTTCCATCTCCTGGTTCTAAAAATCCAGGCCTTATACATGCCCCCTGATAGGTAACGTAACAAGTATTAAACTGATAAGAGTAGTACTTACAAACACGTCACTCCTATCTGGTGGCACCTTTGACTGCACGTGCCGTGCCCCAAAATTGAAGTGATACGACCAACAAAGCATCTTTTTCCATCTCCTGGTTCTAAAAATCCAGGCCTTATACACGCCCCCTGATAGGTAACGTAACAAGTATTAAACTGATAAGAGTAGTACTTACAAACACGTCACTCCTATCTGGTGGCACCTTTGTCTGCACGTGCCGTGCCCCAAAATTGAAGTGATACGACCAACAAAGCATCTTTTTCCATCTCCTGGTTCTAAAAATCCAGGCCTTATACACGCCCCCTGATAGGCAACGTAACAGGTTTTAAACTGATAAGAGTAGTACTACTTAACACACCTTATAATAATGCAGAGAGAGGCAATGCAGTGAGAGGAGTCTGAAGAAGAGGAGTCAGAGGAGGAAGGTGGCTTTGAGGAGGTGGAAGACCAAACACAGCAGGCGTCCCAGGGGGCTTGTTGTCACCTTTTGGGGACCCTTGGTGGCTGGGTGGAGGAAGAGACCTTCAATGACATCAGTGAGGACAAGGAACGGGACATGGCTAGCTTGGTATCCAACCTTGTGCAAATGGGGAGTTTGCGGTTGTGCAAATGGACTGTTTGCGGTTGTTTGCGGTGCGTTAAACGGGGAGTTTGGTCTGTCACTGTGAAGCGGGCCTAACCCTTACACTACCTGATCGATACAACATCATACCTGATGTTTTAAAGCACGTTATTCCAAACAATTTAGGAATGTTAGGTAATTTATGCCCTTTATGGCTTAAAATCAGACTCTGTATCAACTATGTAATTTTCCGTGGGAGTTTTGCCATGGATCCCCCTCCGGCATGCCACAGTCCAGTTGTTAGACCCCTTGAAACTACTTTCCCATCACTATTGTGGCCATAAAGAGTCCCTGTGGGTGTTAAAATTCGCCTGCCCATTGAAGTCTATGGCGGTTCGCCGATGTTCGCCGGTTTGCAAACATTTGCGGTGGTTCGCGTTCGCGGTTCGCAAACCGAAAATTTTAGGTTCGCGACATCACTATTTGTCCCTGTGGATTTTAAAATTCGCCTGCCCATTGAAGTCTATGGCGGTTTGCCGATGTTCGCCGGTTCGCAAACATTTGCGGCGGATCGCGTTCGCGGTTCGCAAACCGAAAATTTTAGGTTTGCGACATCACTATTTGTAATATTTTTGTCATAACCAAATTGCATGACATGACACAACATGTATACAATGAATTCTATTATCATAAATTCCTCAAAGTCTCACCACATACTATCAAAATATCAGCACCATTTACATTTAGCCCTTCTACGTTTAGCACACCAGCAAGTGTGGATGTGTCAGGCTCATAAGGCTGCTCCAATTTTTAAGGGATTTACATTTTTATGGCCGAATGGGTAGGTTAGGTTTTAGGCTATAGCAATAGATAATATATTGATGGTCTCCATTTTCATATCTAGAAGAGATTATGGCTAAAACTTTTTTTTTTTCAAAAGTACAATGTGTGAACTGTAAAAGGCATAACAAAAAAATGTATAGAGAATTTTCAGAGCCATGGGTAATGAACTCAGATCTACTAAAGTGATTAAGATAACAAGAGCAGCTGTCCAATTGTTGCTGTTAATACTTGAACATTGTGTCAATTTTACTTAGAAAAGTAAAGTTACATTCATGTTACTGTCACCAAATGGTTGTTAGGTACCTAGTGATAATGTGTGCTTCTCCTGCTCTCTCATCTTACTGTTCTTACTTGATCTTGAGATGTTACCATTAAGAACAGTTACATTTTTATCTGGGAGTTTTCAAGTAAGTAAGTATTCAATAAATATTAAAGTTGGATCTAAATGTCCCTGTTTTTAACTTTTTCTAATCATACTGCTCATATCAAAAACATGCATTACATTGATTCATTCTATAAACATACAGATTTATTTTATTTAGAAATAAAATGTGTTTTCCACACCCCCAGAGCTGCTTGCAAAGGCACAGAGTACCTACCAATAGAAACACTGTATTTGGATATGGATTTTAACCCTATACTAATCTTCAAGTCAAAAGCAGCAAGATACAGAAATCTGCAGAGCAATGCCTGAGCTGCTTCCTTGTGCAGGGGAAAAACAAGAATACACATTCCATGATGCTTTACTGCACATACTGCTATCACAGATTGAAACAATGTATTAGCTGACTGTAATTGGCCAAAAATTATTATAATTGTAATGCTTTTATTAGCAGCTATTTTCAGGGGTGTTAACTATCAAAATCACATGATTGCAGACTCAAGAGATTTAGCAAACTTTAGGGTGTTTAATGATGTTTATTTTGGCATTGTTTCATGCAAAAAATATTTTATAAACTACTGATTCTCCTCTATCAGGTGCATTCATGATCCATTAAATTAAATATGACTTTAATGAGTGGAAAAAGGATTTTGTATTTATGCCACATTTGTCTTGTTTATCAGAAACTCATTAGGCTTATATAGTTTCATAGTTACATAGTAATTGAGGTTGAAAAAATACTTTTAGTCCATCAAGTTAAACTTTTTAATATCTCCTCTAATCTGCAGTATTCAGACTACATATTAATTGATAATTGATCCACAGGAAGGCAAACAGAAAAAACAAAAACAAATTAAACTTTGCCAATTATCTCAAAAGGAAAAAAAATCCTTCCTGATCCAAGATACTGGAAATTGGACTCCTCCCTGGATCAATACTCCCTCTCTAATTTACCAGGATTACCCTGAATAACTTTTTAATTTAGAAATAGATCCAATCCCTTTTTAAAGTTATCTATCAAATCCGCTGTCACCACCTCCTTTGACAGAGAATTCCACAGTTTAACCACCCTTACTTGACAAAACCTTATATTGACCCTGGATATATTTGTATACGGTATTCATATCCACTCTTGGAAACCTTTTTTCTCGAGTAAATAAGTTTAATTTGATTAGTTTTTACTTCATAACTTAGCCCCTCCATTCCCCTTATTAGTTTTATTGCCCTTCTCTGTACTTTGTCTAGCTCTAAAATGTCCTTTTTATGAAGTGGTGCCCAAAATTGTCCTCCATATTCCAAATGAGGGCGTACTGGGAATTTGTATAGTGGCAAACTTATATTTGCTTCCCTGACTTCTATACCCTTCTTAATACATGCTAATATTTTATTTGCCTTTGCAGCTACTGCTTGGCATTGAGCGCTGTTACCTAAGTGGTTGTCCACAAGCACTCCCAAATCCCTTTCAATATCTGATATCCCGAGATTTACTCCATTAATATTATAAATGTATGCCTATTTTTCCTTCCTAAATGCATAACTTTACATTTATTCATATTAAATTTCATCTGCCATTTAGTCGACCATTTCCCTAATTTATGCAAATCCCTTTGGAGGGAAAGTGCATCCTTTTCTGATTTAATTACCTTGCATAACTTTGTGTCATCAGCATAAATGGAGACAATACTTTTCAGTGCTACTTCTAAGTCATTAATAAATATGTTAAAAAGGAGAAGGTAATAATGAACCCCTTGATAGAATCCTCACAGAACCTAATTAGATTTGTTTGACATGACTTATCCCTCAGAAATCCATGTTGACTCCTACGTATAATCCTGTTTAAATAGACGTATTCTTGTGTATTAACCATTATTAACGCTTCTAAAAGCTTTCCCAATACAGAAGTGAGGCTTACAGGTCTATAATTCCCCGGATTTACTCTTGCTCCCTTCTTAAATATAGGTATCACCTCTGCTTTTCTCCAGTCATCTGGTAGCGACCCAGTGTTAAGTGAATCTTAAAAAAATAGTTATAATGGTTTGGCAATTATAGAACCCTTGTATGCATTCCATCAGGACCTGGGGCTTTATTAATATTATTTTTTTCCAACCTCTTTTGGATTTCTTCGAGCATTAACCAATTATTTGGTGAAGGTAGTGTAGATCCATTATGTTGCAGTGACCCAACCACTGGTACCTCTCTTGTGTATACAGAAGAAAAGAACCTATTTAGCTCATCTGCCTTTTCCTGGTCACTAATTTTTAGACAGCCTGTTTCACATTGTAATGCTCCTATAGCTTCCTTCCTGGTCCTCTTCCCATTAAGTAACTTAACAAATATTTTAAGTCTTACTGTCCTTTGGAACTAATTTTTCATTTTCTATTTTAGCCATTTCCTTGTACTTTCGTAAAGCAGTCTCTGTTCCCTCATGTTTGTATAATTTAAAAGCCAGTTTTTTAATCTGTATCTTGATCTTTAAATTATTGTTAAGCCACATGGGAATGATTTACTCCTTGTACTTTTATTTCCACATGGTATATGGTGATAAATATGGATTAGTAAGGATTTGAAAGTTTTCCATTTATGTTCCGTATTTTTACCTGTCGGTTCTTTGTCCCAGTCTATAAGTTGTATTGCTGCCCTTTTAATATTAAGAGTTTTCGTTAGCCCCTTACAGTTATGTTTTTTAAATTCAATCTCAAATGAGACTGTGTTGTGATCACTGTTTCCCAAAGGTTGCTCTATTTCAATACTTGAAACCATATCAATATTATATGTGATAACTAAATCCAAGACAGCCTTTTGTATAACCCGGGCCATATAATGATCCCTGAGTGTACTCAATACTCTGCTCCCCTTAGCTAAACTGCTAATCTCATTCATCTAGTTTATTTCAGGGTAGGTAAATCTCCCATTAATAAAACTTGCCCATGCCTAGCTGCATTTCCAATCTGTAACAATATTTGCATTTCCTCACTTTCAATTATATTTGGGGGTTTACAGCATACTCCAATCAATATTCTTTTGGAATTTGCTGCTCTGCTATTTAACTCTAGCCACAGACATTCAACATTGTTGCTAGTTCCAGCATAAATATCTTCTCTGACTATAGTCTTAACTTCAGGCTTAACATACATGCAAATCCTTTCTCCTATTTTTCCATTGCCTCTCTCTTTCCTAAATAAGTTATATCCATCTGGATTTACAGTCCAGTCATGAGATGTATCCCACCACATTTCAGTAATGCCTATTAAATCCTATTTCTCATTAACTGCTAATAATTCTAACTCTCCCATTTTTCCTGGCAAGCTTCTGGCATTAGCAAGCATACACCTTATGTTGGTATGAGTTTGTAGTTTTGAAGTGCCTGCCACTACACTTGTGTTACTTGGCAATACTAACCCTCCCTTCTCCACCACATGACTTGTTAATTAGTCTACACTTTCTGCCCTATTACTTCTATCTATTCCCTCACCCCCACCTTCTAGTTTTAAAACTCTTCCAGCCTTTCTGCCATCCTATCACATAGCACAGCAGCTCCGTTAATCACTAAGGTTGCAATCCACACCTGCTATAGAGATTGTACCCAAGTGAGAAGTCAGTCCAGTGCTCTAAAAACCCAAAACCCTCGGTCCTGCACCACTTTTTTTAGCCATTCATTAACCTCCCTAAGCTCCTTCTGTATCCCTGGGCTAGCCTGTGGCACTGGTAGTATCTCAGAAAATACTACCTTGGAGGTCCTTCTTTAAGCTTATTCCCTAGTTTTCTAAAATCATTCTTTAGGACACTCAATCTTCCACTAACTTTGTCATTGGTACCATTATATACCAAGACCACTGGTTCATTTCAAGCTCCTCCCAATAATTTATCTACCCGATCCACAACATGCCGAATCCGAGCAGCCAGGAGACAGCAAACTGTTTCTGATTGCTGGGATCTGGGTGACAAATCACTGTGTAATAATTCCTAATAATAGAGTCCCCTACCACCAAAACCTGTCTGTTGCTCTGCCTGGTCTGCCTGCCCACTCCTCCAGTAGAACTGTTCTCCCAGCTGTTAGAGGGAACAGCTTTATCTGGCATTGCCATTCCTGAATGTACATCCCCAACAGTTTCATTCAGTCTGGCAAATCTGTTGGTTATGTATTATTATTGGTTAGGTTGGGTTAGGTATCATTATTTATCATTATACCCAATTACTAGCACTGCAGACAATGTGAACAATTTATATAAGCATTTTGTAAATAGTTCTTAAAGGACAGGAAAGTACCACTTGTAGTCTTATAGATATTAATACTAAAACTGTAAACATCTCTGTTATGCCCGCCCATTTTGGGGAGCTAAAACTCACCCCAATTCCCTGTCTATGGGTCGCAACGTTTTGTTCAGATCTCTAAACCAGCAGACACTTTAGATGACAGCATCATTTCTGAAGAGACAGTTACTATCAGATCCCTTTTCTTAGGATCATGTACCTTTGATTAATACAAGCAGACTCTGACACTACCTTTGTTTAGCATGTCCAAAATCAGACATCTAAAAACGCACAAAGATCTCACTCCCCCCACATGCCTAACCCCTCCTCTTGTGAGCAATAGCTTGTTACACTCTCACCACTTGGGAGATGTCTATCCCATGATACACCTCCCAGTTGCCAGATCTAAACTTACAGGGTTATAAAACTAAACTTCCAGTCTAAAGCCAGAGGATTTGTGTGTGGCTGCCTCTCAAAGCCATATAAATCCTTTAGAATGTTTAACCAGTTGTATATCCCAGATATGACTGTTAAGCAAGTTGTTTGTACCTTCTAACCACACATATAATAACTGATTAACCCCAAACAGTCCAGTGGGCCCTTCTGTTCATAACAATCTCCTATTACATTCAAAGCATACTAAAGAAGAAAGGTCTGCTATGAAGAAAGACTAACCAATTAAACTTATTTTCTCTAGAAAAAAAGGCATCTCAGAGGGGATATGATTACCTTATATAAATAAATTCAGGGTCAATTGTCAAGTGAACTTTTTTGTGCAAATAGGTTTTAAACTTACAAGTGGACACCCCTTTGATGTTAGAAGTAAAAAGATTCCACCTTAAAGTAAGACAAGTGTTCTTCACAGTAAGGGTGGTTAAACTGGAATTCTCAACCAAAGGAGGCGGTGATTGCGGATTCGATAGATAACTTTAATAATGGATCGGATATATATTTTTTCTAAATAAAAAGGGCATTCAGAATTTTCTTGGTTAATTAGAGAGGGAGTTTTCATCCATGGAGGAATCCGATTGCCAGTATCTGAGGTCAGGAAGAAATTTATTTTTGTTTTCCTTTTGAGACAATTGGCAAGATTCACTTGGATTTTTTATTCTGTTTGCCTCTCTGGATAAATTAACAATAAATCTGCATATTGCAGATCAGAGGAGATCTAAAAAGGTGGAACTTGATGGATAGGGATGTCGCAAACATAAAATTTTCGGTTCGCGAGCCGCGAACGCGAACCACTGCAAATGTTCGCAAACCGGCGAACCCGGCGAACCGCCATAGACTTCAATGGGCAGGCGGATTTTAAAACCAACAGGGACTCTTTCTGGCCACAATAGTGATGGAAAAGTTGTTTTAAGGGGACTAAAACCTGGACTGTGGCATGCCGGAGGGGGATCCGTGTCAAAACTCCCACAGAAAATTACATAGTTGATGCAGAGTCTGGTTTTAATCCATAAAGGGCATAAATAACCTAACATCCCCCTCCATCATCATCCTCCCCTGTATCTCTTTACCCCCTCCCTCATCATCCTCCCCTGTGTCTCTTTCCCCCCTTCCTCATCACCCTCCCCTGTGTCTCATCCCCCCTTCCTTATCATCCTCCCAGATCCCTCATCATCCTCCCCTGTATCTCTTTACCCCCTCCCTCAGCATCCTCCCCTGTGTCTCTTCCCCCCTCCATCATCATCCTCCCCTGTGTCTCTTTCCCCCCTCCCTCATCATCCTCCGCTGTGTCTCTTTTCCTCCTCGCTTATCATCTTCCCCTGTGTCTCTTCCCCCCCCTCCCTCATCATCCTCCCCTGTGTCTCTTTCCCCCCTTCCTCATCACCCTCCCCTGTATCTCTTTAGAGAGACACAGGGATAAGTGTGAGGGGTGTTAGGGAAAGGGGTGTTACGGATAAGGGTGAGGGGGTTAGGTGTTAGGGTGAGGGGTGTTAGGGCTAAGTGTGAGGGGTGTTAGGGTGAGGGGTGTTAGGGATAAGTGTAAGGGGTGTTAGGGTGAGGCATGTTAGGAATAAGTGTGAGGGGTGTTAGGTCTTAGGGATAAGTGTGAGAATGTTAGGGTTAGGTGTTAGGTTGATGGGTGTTATGGATAAGTGGGAGGGGTGTTAGGGTTAGGGTAAGTGGTGTTAGGGATAAGTGTGACGGGTGTTAGTGTAAGGGGTGTTAGGGATAAGTGTGAGGGGTGTTAGGGTTAGGTGTTAGGGTGAGGGGTGTTAGGGATAAGTGTGGGGAGTGTTAGGGTGAGGAATGTTAGGGTTAGGTGTTAGGGATAAGTGTGAAAGGTGTTAGGGTTAGAGTGAGGGGTGTTAGGGATAAGTGTGAGGGGTGTTAGGGTTAGGGTGAGGGGTGTTAGGGATAAGTGTGGGGGGTGTTAGGGTGAGGGATGGTACTGTTAGGTGTTAGGGTGAGGGGTGTTAGGGATAAGTGTGAGGGGTGTTAGGGTTAGGTGTTAGGGTGAGGGGTGTTAGGGATAAGTGTGATGGGTGTTAGGGTTAGGTGTTAGGGTGAGGGGTGTTAGGGATAAGTGTGGGGGGTGTTAGGGCTGTTAGGGATAAGTGTAAGGGGGTATTAGGGTTAGGTGTTAGGGTGAGGGGTGTTAGGGAAAAGTGTGAAGGGTGTTAGTGTAAGGGGTGTTAGGGATCGGTGTGAGGGGTGTTAGGGTTAGGGTGAGGGGTGTTAGGGATAAGTGTGAGGGGTGTTAGGGTTAGGTGTTAGGGTGAGGGGTGTTAGGGATAAGTGTGATGGGTGTTAGGGTTAGGTGTTAGGGTGAGGGGTGTTACGGATAAGTGTGGGGGTGTTAGGGTGAGGGCTGTTAGGGATAAGTGTAAGGGGGTATTAGGGTTAGGTGTTAGGGTGAGGGGTGTTAGGGATAAGTGTGAGGGGTGTTAGTGTAAGGGGTGTTAGGGATAAGTGTGAGGGGTGTTAGGGTTAGGTGTTAGGGTGAGGGGTGTTAGGGATAAGTGTGGGGGGTTTTAGGGTGAGGGATGTTAGGGTTAGGTGTTAGGGATAAGTGTGAGGGGTGTTAGGGTTAGGGTGAGGGGTGTTAGGGATAAGTGTGAGGGGTGTTAGGGTTAGGTGTTAGGGTGAGGGGTGTTAGGGATAAGTGTGGGGGTGTTAGGGTGAGGGATGTTAGGGTTAGGTGTTAGGGATAAGTGTGAGGGGTGTTAGGGTAAGGGGAGTTAGGGTTAGATGTTAGGGTGGGGGGTGTTAGGGATAAGTGTGCGGGGTGTTAGGGTGAGGGATGTTAGGGTTAGGTGTTAGGGATAAGTGTGAGGAGTGTTAGGGTTAGGGTAAAGGGTGTTAGGGATAAGTGTGAGGGGTGTTAGGGTTAGGTGTTAGGGTGAGGGGTGTTAGGGATAAGTGTGAGGGGTGTTAGGGTTAGGTGTTAGGGTGAGGGGTGTTAGGGATAAGTGTAATGGGTGTTAGGGTTAGGTGTTAGGGTGAGGGGTGTTAAGGATAAGTGTGGGGGGTGTTAGGGTGAGGGCTGTTAGGGATAAGTGTAAAGGGGTATTAGGGTTAGGTGTTAGGGTGAGGGGTGTTAGGGATAAGTGTGAGGGGTGTTAGGGTTAGGTGTTAGGGTGAGGGGTGTTAGGATAAGTGTGGGGGGTGTTAGGGTGAGGGATGGTACTGTTAGGTGTTAGGGTGAGGGGTGTTAGGGATAAGTGTGAGGGGTGTTAGGGTTAGGTGTTAGGGTGAGGGGTGTTAGGATAAGTGTGGGGGGTGTTAGGGTGAGGGATGGTACTGTTAGGTGTTAGGGTGAGGGGTGTTAGGGATAAGTGTGAGGGGTGTTAGGGTTAGGTGTTAGGGTGAGGGGTGTTAGTGATAAGTGTAATGGGTGTTAGAGTTAGGTGTTAGAGATAAGTGTGAGGGGTGTTAGGGTTAGGGTGAGGGGTGTTAGGGATAAGTGTGAGGGGTGTTAGGGTTAGGAGTTAGGGTGAGGGGAGTTAGGGATAAGTGTGGTGAGTGTTAGGGTGAGGGATGTTAGGGTTAGGTGTTAGGGATTAGTGTGAGAGGTGTTAGGGTTAGGGTAAGGGGTGTTAGGGTTAGATGTTAGGGTGAGGGGTGTTAGGGATAAGTGTGGGGGGTGTTAGGGTGAGGGATGTTATGGTTAGGTGTTAGGGATAAGTGTGAGGAGTGTTAGGGTTAGGGTAAAGGGTGTTAGGGATAAATGTGAGGGGTGTTAGGGTTAGGTGTTAGGGTGAGGGGTGTTAGGGATAAGTGTGAGGGGTGTTAGGGTTAGGTGTTAGGGTGAGGGGTGTTAGGGATAAGTGTGATGGTGTTAGGGTTAGGTGTTAGGGTGAGGGGTGTTAGGGATAAGTGTGGGGGGTGTTAGGGTGAGGGCTGTTAGGGATAAGTGTAAAGGGGTATTAGGGTTAGGTGTTAGGGTGAGGGGTGTTAGGGATAAGTGTGAGGGGTGTTAGTGTAAGGGGTGTTAGGGATAAGTGTGAGGGGTGTTAGCGTTAGGGTAAGGGGTGTTAGTGTTAGATGTTAGGGTGAGGGGTGTTAGGGATAAGTGTGGGGGGTGTTAGGGTGAGGGATGTTAGGGTTAGGTGTTAGAAG